>APFE031690617.1:22645-80914 GCA_000404065.3 Pinus taeda
ATTATTTTTATGGGCAATATCCTTTTAATGGGTGACTTTAATGCTTGAACTTCAAGCAATCAAGCTATTCTTCTAAGAAATCATTCCAACCCTAATCCTCTTTGGTTAGACGAAGACCTTCCTCTGGCTAGCTGGTAGAAAAGGAGCTCTGAAGACCTCGGGGAGAATTTGTTTGGGTCAGAGCTAGTCAAGATCTGTAGTGCTCAGGATCTCATAATTTCCAATGGTCTAAAGAAGTGACCCAATTCTAGCCAGATGACCTGCATCAATGGACTTGGTAGCAACGTGGTAGACTATGTTATCTCGGATCTCCCTCTATACAATGAAATAACAAATTTTGACATCTTTAACAAGCACGAGCCTGACTCTGATCATAGGCCTTTACTTATAACTCTCAATTTTGTCATGCATAGAGATCCCATAGAAGATAATCCTTATAGCCAAAAGAAGTTAATCTTTGATAGAAATAGAAAAGATCTCTTTCTAAATGAATTAAAAACTAATTTGCTTCCTTTATCTAGTATAGACAACATACAAGATCTCTATCATAATTTTACTACAACCCTCTCATATTCTATTAACAAGTTCTTAATTGAAGTTTCAAGTAATAAAAGAAATAGAAAAACCAACCCATGGTATGACAAAGATTGTAAAAGTGCAAGGAAAGAAATTAAGGAAGTTGTTGATGAATCTCTTAAAATTGGCAAGATAAAAATATACAAAGCCCTAACTAAAAGGAAAAAAAGACAGCATATTTGTAAAACACAATAGAATCTCTTACACCTCTCTAAGGTAGCTCCTAAGAAATTCTAGAGGTAGATTCTAACTAGGAAAACTAAAGATAATAATAAAATTGCTTTACACGACTGGAATTCCTATCTTAAAAAGCTTTATGAATCTCCAAATGTCATGGATAACTTTGAAACGTTGCTCACAACGAAAGAAGTTTTCTCATTAGAAGACATTGAATTTGGGGTTAATCGCTTGGCTAACGAAAAAGCTAAGGACATTGAAGGTTACTAGGCAGGAATCTTAAAAATTGGAGGTTCTGTCCTCATTGCCCACATTCACAAGCTTTTCAATCAAGCAGTCAAGCAAGGGTTCCCTAAACCATGGACTCAAAGCCTCATTATCCCTATTTTTAAAAGTGGGGATAC
This sequence comes from Pinus taeda, assembly GCA_000404065.3. Classification (NCBI taxonomy): domain Eukaryota; kingdom Viridiplantae; phylum Streptophyta; class Pinopsida; order Pinales; family Pinaceae; genus Pinus; species Pinus taeda. The sequence goes on from APFE031690617.1 coordinate 23,803, forward strand.
AAATAATCCCTCTAATTATCAGACAATTATGATCAGCCCTCTCCTAGCCAAGTTATATGGTATTATTTTGGAAAGGAAGTTGAGAATATGGCTTGAAAGTGAAGGTAAGCAGGCTAAAGTCCAATAAGGTTTTAGAAAGAAACACTCAACAAAAGACCACCTCGTTACGCTTAGGATCATTGTGGAGGAATGTCACAATGATAAATCCAATCTCTTTTGTTTCTTTGTGGACTTTAGAAAGGCTTTCGATACGGTTCCTAGAAACAACCTTCGGAAAATATTAGAAGAGCTAAAGGTTCCTTTTGAGTTGAGAGTTGCCACTATAAGGTTATACGAGAATGTAATTCCCAAGTTAAAGAGCAATGAGGGGTGGTTGCAAAGATATTAAGTGTAATATCGAAGTTAAACAAGGTTTCTCTCTCTCCCCTACCCTATTTGGCATTTACATCGACAAGCTAGAAGGTTGTTTAGAGAAAGTAGGATGTGCTGACACGATCTTAGCTGGGATAGTCATCATCCTTCTTCTCTACACTAACGATATTGTTCTTCTCTCAAGGTGCCCGTCTGATCTTGATAAGCAACTTATACTTCTTAAGGATTTCTGCTCTTCCATGGGTATGATTGTTAACACTAACAAAACAAAAGTTATGATTATCAAATCCAAGAACGAAACTTATGCTAATTTTATGTATGACAATAGTATCTTGGAGGAAGTGTCTTCCTACAAGTACCTAGGAATTGATATTCATCACAACCTCAATTGGAACTATAGCACTGAGAAAAGGATTAATGGGGGATGGAAAGCTTATTTTGGTCTTGAAAATCATTGTAAAACGGAAAACCTCGTAATGTGGGATAGAAATAAGTTCGTCTTTGAAACTTTAGTCACTTTGGTTATCATATATGGATGTGAGGTTTGGGGTTGTAGCATCTCTAGAGAATCCTAGAGAAAGATTGAGAAAATCTAGAAGCGTTTTATAACGTATAACCTCAAAATTAAAAGCAACACACCTATCCCATTCTCCTTATAGAAGTGGGTCTTTCCCCTATCGAGAGCCTAGCTATGACTAGGCTTATGTTGTACAAGCACAAGCTCAATAACGTAGTAGACCATAGACTTCCTAAGCTAGCTTTAAATTCCAGCCAAAACCACCTAAGGCTCAAACGAGGTTGGTATAAAGACACCAGGGCCTAGTTAAACCATTGGGAGATCGATGAGAATGTTGCATTGAAAAACATTAATAACATTAAAAATATTGTTACTTCTAAGTTCAAAGAAAAAATGTGGTGTGAGAAAGATTTAGCATCTAAAAGAAAATCAAGATCTCATAAGGAGGTCATCAACCCCACCCTAGAAGATCAAAAGCATCTCTCTGTTTTAACTAGCTCAAAGAAGGAAATTAATATAGCCAAGATTAGAACGAACTCTCATGAGCTCCATAGTGAAACGGGTCATTGGGCAGTTCCTAAAACACCATGGATGGAAAGGTTCTTCCATCTCTGTGAGAATATGAACATCGAGGATGAAAATCACTTTCTCTTAAAGTGCGCCGCGTGCAACCACATTAGATCTTAGTTTCAAAATCTTTATTGCAATACTAACCTTCCTAGCCTTTTACGTTGTCAAAATTACAGTGAGCTTGGGGGGCTTCTCTACAAACTTTTTGAGCATAGGAATAAAATCTTAAATCAAACTAAATAATTTGTTTCTATAGGTCCGATAGACCAAAGTTTGGTCTCAATGGACATTAACCACCATCATCATCATAAATAATAATCCTAATATATTATTTATAATAAAAAATAAGATAATAATAATTAATTCTTAATGATGATTATTATATAATAGATATTATATTATTATTATATAATAATAATATTATTATATTACAATAAGTAAATAAATGAAATATTTATTTAAATAATAATAATACAAATAATTTTGTATTATTATTATAATAATATTATTATTATTATTATTATTGGTAAAGTAAGAGTGGGATCTTCCATTAATCTAGAAAAATACATAATTTACAAAGAGCAGTACCAGCTTTGTGGAAATTTGACAGTCAACTGTGCTGGCAGAACCTAAAACTAACTCCAAAACTTATGAAAAACTCGAACAAGATTACAAAGGATCTGTAAAAAAAAAACCTCTGCCTATGGGTAATGGCCCACAAAACCTATCGGAAGCATTCAAATGAGGCTTTAAGCCTTAAGACCCCACCACAACACTTTAACGGGTTTCCTTTTAAAAACCGGGACCATTCATGATATCGGAAAATAAAGGAAAACTTGGGAATTCCAGCTCAAACCCAAAAGGCCAGAGTTAAAAACTTTTACACCTGCAATAAAAAATATTGGCAGGTCCGCATTCTCGATCCAACGACATTCCTCTATGCTCTCCAATTACCGATCTTCAATCGACCTAATCTCCACCATCGATTCCAGTTTCTGATCCAATGGCTAACGGTGCATCACTAAAACGCCCATCGACGAATCAAAAATCTAACGCTGCCATCCCTTAACCACTCTCTAATGTGATTTACGATTAGATCTTAGCCGATGATCTGGTGCTCGATCCAATGATGGTCGTTGGCTAGATCTACTAACTTGCATGACAAACCACAACTATTGATTTGCATGTGATGGATCCAATGACTGTAAGGGATTTCGGGTGGACTAGTAGTGTGAGGAGTAACTGCCCAAAAAAGTGGTTTACTCTCTCCTCCTCGCTACTACGTGTTGCTCGCTAAGTGGCATCAGGTGCTCGCCCTTCAAAACTGCTTAAGGGTTTGAGGGCACTCGAAATACCACTTTTAGTATTGCAAAACCATTTTTCCACGAATTAACTTCGCGCTCTTTTCCCAAAACTGTCTGTCGATTTGAAAGATTCGATGGCACTAGGTCCTTTCTCTCTATCTCGATGATCCTCTGATTATTGATGAAATTACACTTAAATCCCAGTTTTCAGCATGAAATCCATATGACGATGGATTTCAAGGCAAATTTTAGTCAGGTGCCTATCCTCCTACTTGCTATTTACCACTTACTACTTCCCTGTGATTATTCCACTTTATTCTATTCCCATTAGTTGCCTCTCTGCTTATTCCTCATGCTTTGAAAATATTCCTTGTCTATGGTAACTTGTATGTGACATTCTTCCCGAAATCTTCCTGGGGGAGTCGACATCCAGTCATATTTTCTATTACTTTGGAACAGAGTACTCCTTCATTCGCTAGACGATCCACTAACCTGTTGGTTGTTCTCCGTACATGAACAAAATTGAGGGTTCTTAGGGCTCTTAGGTGGGATTGTATAAGTTGATAGACTTGCAAAAGCCTCTAGTGTTTCGACACTCTTTCTGGTGCTGTGCCATTGCATATTTTCTTGATCGAATTAATTATCAATTCAGACTCAGCTTCAATGATGGTGTTATATAAATTAGATTCAATCAAGATTTTTAGGCATTGCTCTAGGGCCATGAGTTCCGCCATATTGTTAGTTGCCTTCCCCAAATGACTATGAAAGATGACTTTTATGTATCCTTGCTCATCTCTTATGACTCCTCCATACCCAACCACCCCAGGGTTTCTTTTAGAGGCTCCATCTATATTGAATTTCAAAAAACCATGAGGAGGAGGTTTCCAGAAGTCCTTATCTGCTATTATATGACTTACAACCTTGCTTATGCCCTAGGGGAAAGGCACCTGTAGACCCAAATGTGATAGTATTTGAGCATCCTGGTCTTGAGGAGGGTTCTTTGGGGGTTTCTTTAAAAGGGTTCCTACAATCTCTTTGCGCTGTCTAATGATCTAAGCTATGATGCTTTGGGTTGAGCAAATTTTGTTCTTGAAAATCCTATTGTTGCATTCTTTCCAGACATCCCAGATTAGAAAGCCTAGAACCAGAGTTCAAGCTTTGTTGATTATTTCATTTTCAGAGAAGTTTCTCCTCCAATTCTTCAAAGTGCCAGTAATGCTAAAATTGTCCCTATCTGTTTGTCTGAAGATTGAGGCCACCCAGTTCCATAAGGTGGATGTGAATGGACAAAGGTTGAGTAGATGTTCCATTGTTTCTTCTTGTAATTCGTATAGTTGGCATCTAAATGGACCGACTACGACTCTTTTCCGAAGGTTTTCCCAAGTCAGAATCTTTTTATGTTTTACCAACCATATGAACAGTTTGATTTTCATCTAGTGTTGGTTCTGCCATAGGTCCTTCCATACCTTATCAGGGTTTGGAAAGTCATGCCCTAGGGCAATTCTCTTGGCTTTTGTGAGGTTGAAATTATCTTCGTTGTTCCTTCCCCATCTCAGTTGGTCTCATGAAGTTGATGTCAAAATATTTCTTTGTTCCAAGATTATTGCAAGAGCTTCTACTTGGGCCTACAAAGGGGTTTCTTCACTCTATACCAGGTCCTTCCATATTCTCCATTTTCCCTTGCTCCTAGCCTGATCCCAGAAGTCATTTACCCTTAGTAACCTTTTGTTGTCAGTGTCATTCTTAAGATTTGCTAGTCTTATTTGATAGGTTAGTTCCTTTTGCCAGTTGGTCCTCCAAAACCAAGCTAGGTTTCCATCTCTGATCTCCGCAAAAAACTATGTTTCTGAACAATGGTTATATTCTCCCATACCTTTATTACAAAAATGGGGAGCCCTTGATAAGCCCAGACATTCGAATGGATCTCTTTCTTGCCAATTATTTGCATACTTCTGTTTCCAAACCTTGGCCAAGGGCTACCGATTCTTTTAGCCATCTCCACCATAGTTTTGACCCAAAACTTCTTAGGATTTCAGAGTCATGAAGCCCCAAACCTCAGGTGTCTTAGGTTTCCAAATCTTATCCATGCTACCAAGCCCATTATTTTTCTCTTCCCTTTTGCCCAAAGAAAGTCTCTTTGGTATTTCTATGTGTATTATTATTAATTATTATTATAATATAAATAAATTTATTATATTTGATTATTAATATTATTAATTACCCAAAGAATTAATACTAAAATCTACAGAGATATGAACCCAAAACAATATTGTATATATTTATAATATTATATTATTATTATATTAATAATAATATTAATATAATAATCATAAATATATAAATATATAACAATATCGTTGTTATTATTTATATAGTTATTAATAATCATAAATAGTTCGTCTTTAGAAAATTACACATAATAATTACCTTATCACAATTCTTAGCCTTTGCCATGGTGTGCCTCTTCATCTGGTTTTGATGATGAACCACACTTGTTGGTTTGAAACAAGTTGGCCAAAAAATTCTCTCATGTAATTTCTACCAAAAGACTTTGTTTAATTCATTATGAATCATTAAAGCTTGAATACACAAAATATAATTGTTATTATTATTTTTATAATTTTATATTATTATTATAATACTACAATACTAATACTAATAAATAATAATACTCATAGTAATTATTATTATTATTATTTATAATATTACTATAATAAATATATAATAATATATATAAATAATATGGTTGTTATCATTTATATAATTATAATCATTATAAATAATTAGTGTGTAAAAAAATACTCATTAATGTGATTGATATAATGCTATCAGTTTATATCAATCACATTGTATATCAACCACATTAATAAATGTGATTGTATACTTACATAAACAATATCAATACCAATATCAAGTATACAGTTTATAATTAAAAGCTTCCTGGCAAAGAGCTATGAGGTATGGCGGTTGGTCACCCATACAGCCCGGGTGTTACCAACACAGGATCCCCCTCGAAAGCCGATTCGGTGTGCTGAACCTTGTTAACATATTCCACCGAGGGGAGCAAATAATTCCATTGTAAATCAGCACGATGGCTACCTACACCATGGCCCATTTCTGCAATAACAAAATCCACGACTACAATAATACTCGCTTAACTGATACTGGAATGAAAGACAAAGCTAAAGAATTCATAACATTCACACATATTCTTTATTTCAGCTTTATATGTGGTTGCTACTGACGAAGTCAAAATACACATTTTGTCGCATTAATGTGCACAACGGATCTCCAACGGTGGTAAGTAAATAGTTGACACCTTCCGCAGAACGATCGTTGCTTCGATCCTGGTAACCCCCTTCTGGCAGCTGCGGAAAATTTAGAATTTTAGAGACAACCCACTCACTTCCTATTAAGAGTAATGCGTATTAAATGTATACTTGCACTAAGCGTGAAGCGTTGAGCTTCTTATCGTAATTTGTTTTTAATAGTCATTATAGCAAGGACTATAGTGATTGTCTCATCACTGACCGCTTATTAATTTAATTCTTGAGTCGTTTTATAATAACAATTTTATTCATCAAAATTTTAACCAAGCTTTTGGGCTAGAAAACATCTCATCTCTTTTTGTAAATATCAAGTCCCCCAATGTAATGACGTGAGGGGCAGTTATTTTATCTAAAGTCTTGGTGTGGCAAAAAAAAATAATATACAAAGTTAGTTTTCTCCAATCCAAATCTTTATCGTGCAACGTTTTAATCCCTTTATATCGAGTGTTACTTCAACCAAAGGTATCCTTCAAGGGCCCTTTCCACATGCCTATCTAACCCTTTCCACATGGTTATATGTTTTCATGCATTTTTCGCACTGTAAATGACGCCTTCCACTTCTCTCATTGTAAAAGACGCCTTCGAGTTCTCACATTGTAAAGGAGTCCTTACTCAACTACATTTCATGTCTATACCTACTTGAGAGCAAAGCAAGCTTAGCAGAGCCATCCAAGCCACACTGAGCTAAGTAGAGCCATCTAGGTTGCAGCAAGTGGAGCGGAGTCATCTAGGTAGTAGCACGCTGAGTGGAGCCATCTAGATCACAGCAAGATGAGCAGAGCCATCGAGTTGACTTGGGTCAACAAAGGAGAGATGCAATGGTTGGCCTTAGGGTTTTGCATAAATTCAAGCTTTCTCATTTGCACATAGTTGTTGTTCACTACATGAAGTCGTGTCACAGAAGCCATTCACTCACTACATGAAGCCTTTCGCAAAAGCCACATCACAGCAAAGAGAAAGTCGTTCACTTCAAAGAAAAAATAAGTCATTCACACAAAGAAGGTTCACAGAAGCCACGCAAGAGCACATAGAATCCATTCAAAGAACGAAACCCCCTGTGTCATTCACTGCACGAAGTCGTCCACTGCATCACATAGTTTTCGTTCAATGCATTAACATAGTCATTTTTGACTGCACATAGTTTCTTCGTCAAGCGTGGGGTGATAGTGTTTCCCTTCCTTCTTGTCGGGATTGGGTTCCACACGTCTTCTAGTGCTACTGTTGGGTTCACCCTTGCTCATCTTTCTCGATTGGCTTGCAACTAGTCATTCTATATGGGTGGTTCTTCTTTTCCCATACCTTCCACATGCGGCATAACATGTGGGCCTCCAATGTCCCTTGGAAGACTACCAACAAAAGGAAAGACTCAGGACAAAACTCTTTGCCTACATCACTGGACCACATGATGGGACTCTTAATCTACCTCACATCACACGTAAATATCAGTAAATAATTGTTACATTTTCATCACACGTAAATATGAGTAAACCATTGTTACATTTTCTTTCCATATTCCAAAATGATACTACTTTTTAGTTGTGCCTCAGACCTACACTTAGTAAGTTGTATGGGCTTACATGTATTCCATCTTTATGAATTTGACATTAATTCAAACATAATTGGTAGGTCAAGATCAAGAAACAGTACGAGGAAAGAAACACTATTACAACAAAATTATGAACAGATAATAAACAGATAATAAGAAACAATGACAGACAATGGTAGTTAATTCTAACATACATGGTTGGTCTTGAAGTCTGAAGAGTTGGTCTTACAGAATGAAGAAAGAAGAATAATTGAAAAAAATATAAACAAATAGAACAACTTAAAATAAATCAAGCAAGATTAAAATAGATAAGAAAGGCAAGGTATAAGTTATTACTTGTCATTGTGTCCAAATCTATGAACTGAATTTGTAACCTGCAACCAGATAATTGAACTATTGCTCTCTTTGGTTACATGACCCAACTTCTTCTCATTCAATCTCGCTTCATTCAACAAATTCCCCTCCTTCGCGATTGTCTAATTGACAATGTGACCATTATCAGAAGGTAAAGGAGGATTCTTGGAGAGGACCCCAAATCCCCATTTCCTTCGAGATTTAGATATGGTTACCACTAATCATGTTACTTCTACGAAGGAAGAGCTTGGCAGCCAAAGGAGGGCTCCATGTTCGCTGAACAGTAATACCCTCCTTCGACTTCGGACACAGTCAACCATTATCTGTGGGAGAATGAAGGAACTTGGCAATCATTTATTTCCCATAGACATTCGGAACAAAGGCAAGCAATGCAAAGGCCCTTAAAAGAGCTGAGAAAAGAAGTCCAAGATTTTGGTTGAAGTCAGGAGGTTGCAAGATCTTGATTAGTTTGAAGGGGGAAGGTCACAAGAGAGATCGAAGGCGGTAGGAATCAAGTTGGATCAAAGGTAGGGATAAAGAAATATATCAGTGAGGTAGGTAGCAGGAGGGTGGGCAAAGATAAGAGAGAAGGCAGGAAGGCTCAGTTCGGAAATATTTCTGGGATGCTCGGAACATAGCCCATATGCTTACTTTTTCAAATTAGACTTTTATGCTAACTCTTTCAAATTCCCTCAGCATGCAAGTGTAATCCATGCAGGTTGGTTTTTTTGTATTTGGTATGCTTCATACACGTGTAATGTAGGTGGATTCTACTATTAGCACATTCCATGTCCTTTCATTAAATAAAATGGTACATTTCATGTGGCTTTATTAAATAAAATGTTATTTATTTTAATTAATAATATGTATATATGTAATCGTAGTGTATTGGAATTTTTTTGAATGATTTGAGGATCACATTATTTTGTGTTTTGTTTTCCACTTAATCATTCTATAGCTATCAACCACTTTTAGGTTGCTTTATTTCTATTTTTGTGAATTTCCCTGTTGGAAATGCATGGAAACAGTTGTTAGTTACAAGAACTATATGGATATTATTGTTGAGGGCCGTGGAATATTTTGGTGACTCTTGGCCATTTTCATCTCCAAGACATGACAAAGGCAATGACAAAGAATATGGGAAATATTGATTGTCTTAGTTATATGAATTTTTTGATATGACATGATAAAGGGAACAATTCTATTCTTCTCTTCTTAGACCAAATGGCCAAAATTCAACATAAACGTCTCATTTTTCTCTCAAAAAAGTGTTTTGGTAGCTATTATGTATTGTCCAATATGAGATAGCAAGGGCTATCTGTGGTCTAATTTTTCCAGTCTCTCTAGTTGGGATTCAAGTATCTTAGCACCCCAACGGGTCATTCATCAAGGTCCTTCCTGTGTGGTAATAGGTCATTCCTTTGTGGTCATTCCTTGTCATCAACATAGCATAAATTAGGGATATCCCCCCACTTATGCCCTCCATAACTACTCTAAAATTGTTCCATCCAGCTAGCGAGAGATCCTCAAAATCCAATAACAACTTGAAAGGCCCAATAACCCACATTAAAACTTATGCCCAACAGCCACCAATACCATCCATCCAACCCATAAAACCCTTATAGCCACTATGTCCATCAACCAAGCGAACCTATCTTCCTAAGAAAGTAGTGAAGGAATGCTCACTCGAACACATACCTCATGTTGATATTTTGTTGGTTGTCAAAGTTTTAAGGTAGTTCCTTTTTATACGATGCACTTGCTTGCTTAGTTTTTCCTTGAGGAGATATATAAGTGACTTTATGGCTAGATTTTTTTATATATTATTTAGTCAATATTGTGTGTCGTTATTTAGATAATATTGTAGATTCTCGAACTTCTTTGTTAGTTGGTCCATTGGTAAATCCTGCACTGAAAATATCTTAAACTAATTTCCATAGCTTCCTCTATTGCTCCTCTGGCAAGGCCAAGTGTCTCCTATTTTCTGTGGCTTTGGTCATAAATATTTTCTTGTTTTCTTTCATTTAGAAGTCTCCTCTATGGCCTTCCTCCCCAACAAAGGTTGGGGCGTTTTGTTCAATTGTCAGCTCTAGCATGTACGCTCTATCTCTCTTGTTTGGTCATGTGGCCAACAATTTAATAGACATTTCCTTTCTCATTTTGTTACAAGGAAAAATCAATGGTACATAAACCATACAAGAACCACAAAAATTTACGTGAACTTTTATAACAATTTTCAATTATCTCATTTTGAGTTATTCTTTAAGAAACTCTAATAAATTAACAATACAGTACCTTTATCCTACTAATTTTGACCTAAAATGCACTTAATGTGTCCTTCCATCTACAAGCTACCTAGTAACCAATTACAGCAGTTTCTAATATATTGGACAAGCTACTGGATATGAGGCTCACTATGAACCTCCTTGCATAAGGGTTATGTATCAACCTGTCAATGTTAAACAACCATGCCCTTATTAGCTACCACTGCACCTACTCTTGCCCAACAGTCCAAGTTGTTGGGTTTAGGTTCCTTGGAGTTCTTACTCTAGGTTTTCTCCTGCCTTACTTAGACATGGATATTCTTTAGGATAGTTGAAAGAGTGAATTCCACAAGAAGAAAGAGATAATTCATATGCATTTGTATCTTGTATATGCATTTTTAAATTAGATACATTTAATATTTCCTAAATTTATGCTACAAATATGGGTAGAACTTCTCACATTGTGTGGCCCTATTGGTGGACTTAGCCTTGGAGTAGTGGATGTGAGTGTAGCCTAGCCCTTGATGATTATTAGCCTTCAATCCAACTAATCATTAGGACTACCAGTAAACCATTCAACCAAAGCCTTCCCTATTGGAAATTACGTATTCTAGTAATTCCTTATTGAGGGATGGGAAGTATGATTGTAATTAAATGCATTTTAGAGTTGTGTGAGCCTTTCTAGAATCCTTTTCCTTTAAAATTATTGGTAGTGCATCCAATATCTAAACATGTTAATGTTATTGGTCATTTGATTTGTTTCAATAAATATACCCCAGGGGTCTACACCATAAAGAACAAACTTCCTTATGTACCAAGTCTGAGGTATGTCTATCATTAGGGGAATGTTGAGGTCTAAAATGGGCCTCCTAAGAAAAGTGTACAACCAAAATAAACTTTCTAAGAACCAATACAATACAAGATGAAGATTTCAACCATGGGGGATGATTCACCATTTTTGGACTAAAAAAGTAAAAAGATTAAAAAATAATAAAACTGTTTTTTCAACTCATATTTTCAACTTATCTCCTTAAGTTTTTAATCAAATTTCGATTGGTAGTACTTGTTGGATGTGAAATGTAATTCCTCATCCAAGGAGTACCAATGTTTCATCCTTTCAATGGACCCTACTACATGAAAAATGACAAATACAAGAAAAAACATGATTGCAATCATGTTTTTCACGTATATCTCATTTTTCGTGTAGTATGGTCCATCTAAAGTATGCAAAATGGGTACTCCTTGGATGAGGAATCAAATTTTCGATCCAACAAGTGTTTCTTCTCGAAATTTGAGCAAACCCATAGGGAGATAAGTTGAAAATACGAGTTGAAAAAATAGTTTTTTTCTTTTTTCCCTCTAAAATTTGATGATGTAATCTAATTTTATTTGATTATTTCCACTATTATTTTACAATTTCCTTAGGATGCCCATTTTAGACCTCAAAATTCCCCTAATTTCTGGGAAATTGACCTAAGATTTGTACCTAGGCTCATTCCCTTTATGAAACTCATCGCATATGGATCAGGGAGAGCACAATAAGAATGCACCAACATAATTAAAATCGTGTTAGTGTTGTAGGTGGTTTTTTTCTATGCTTGCAACCCTTCATAATGAACTTTAGTGTAAATCTCTATTTCGAGGGAGTTTTTTTCCTAAATCTTCTCTCAAGGAAGGTCTACCTTCTGTCTCTCCTTTTTTTCTATAAGTACATATGAAAAATAGGGTTTACAGTGCAATTACTGGGTAGTTGAACTAATTATCAATGCACATCAGTTACATTAATATAATACAATGATGTTATTGATAATTTAAATGAAGAGCCTTTGGGTTCAAGTTCCTAAGTCATCTTTCCCTATCGCAAAAAAATAAATCGACCTAGGATATGTGCTTGTTGTCAATCTTAGTACATATAAATTGTACTAATTTTGACTTAAAAGGCACTTAATGTACCCTTCCATCTACCAGCTACCTAGTAACCAATTCGAGCAGTTGCTAATCTATTAGACAAGGTACTCGATATGAGGCTCACTATGATCCTCCTTGCATAAGGTGTATGTGTCAACATGTTGATGTCAGAAAACCATGCCATTTTCAGCTACCAGTTGGGTTCAGGTTCCTTGGGGTTGTTACTCTAGGTTTTCTTATACCTTACTGAAACATAGATATTCTTTAAGGGAGTTGAAATAATTGTTGCCTGAGTGATCAACACAAAACATAGAAGTGAAATACTTCCATGTAATCAATGCAGAAACGTGTGGGAATGAATTTCCTTAACATGTGTAGGGTTCTTTGGAAGGATAATTTTTTTGAATTTCCAACCACACTTGAAACCATGATTTCATATTGTATTAGAAGGTAATTCTTGACATTTTATTATGTCTTGGATGATTATCCTATAATATAATCTGTGGAGTCTCATATAATACTAGTACAGGCCTTTTCGCTTTATCAGGATTTTATAACACAAACTCTTACTCCTCTTTTCAATAACTTCAAGACATTTAATGCTTAGCTTGAGATTAAGTAACTGTGAGTATGGAAAATTGTGAAATGCCACACCATGGAGGAGATATAATTCCGTCTTTCTTGGTTATTCGAGGGGTCAAAAAAACCATGAAACGTTGTTGGCATGCCCTTTACACCCTAAGGTGAAAATGCTAGTATATTCCTATTTACATATATCAATTATGGTTCTACTACAACATCAAAAAAAGTGATAGAAAAGAGATTATAATTTAATGGATTGAAAATAATCATTCAAAGAGATCACTCTAATTACATGCATTTCGCATAAATACAAAAGGATATGCATAAAAAAAAGAACATTCCACATAAACTCAGAAGTGTATGCATTAAAAAAACAAAATAATACGATGTAATTGATTGAAAATTACTACACGTATTAAAGAAGTCGCTTTATTAAAGGAGAAGTAGAGAAAGACCAAAAAAATGTGTAGGGACAACCATTTTTTGGCACAGATCTCCTGCAATATTTCATTTGGACTAAGATGCTTCTTTCCTTAATAATAGTGTCGTTGATATGTGTTTGCATGTCTAGATCCCTGCTAGTCATCCATTCCAAATGACACTTAACACTCATTAACTCAAAAAAATTAATTGTGCAAGTCTCACGTCAAATTTGATAATAGTCGTGGCCATGGATTATATTAAGACTAGATCACTGGATCACAAAAGAATTTATACAAGGATAACGAATCACAATCGAATACCAGTGCAAGATGTTGGAAATTACTGATAGAATCAGAAACCATTAATGGCGTATCTTGTAGGCCTCTCCACCTTGTTGCAGTTCCACTTCCACTTCAGGGGCATATCACTCCCATGTTTAATTTCTTGAAAAATATTGCAACCAAGGGTGTTCTGGTCATGTTTATTACTACATAAGCATATTATGAAAACATCACTAAAGCCCATAATGGGGAGGACCCCTTCTCCCGTGCCTAGAGCTTGGGTTTACATATATGTCATGCTTAGGTTACCAAAGGATTTCCTTTGGAATTTCATAGAGAATTTAATACAAAGTTTATAGAACCCTTCCAGACTAATATGATACTGCAGGTTGAATAGTTGATCACCCATCTCAAGGAAGAGCATCCTCATGTATTATGTATCATTGCCGACAATTATTTTGTTTCGATCGATCGGGTGGCAAATAAATTTGTGATTTCTCATGCTTCATTTTGGACAAAGGCAGTGCTGGTCCTTTCCATCTATTATCGTTCTGATATGCTAGTGGAAAATTGCCATTTTCCATTTATCATCAATGGTAAGTTCTATTTTCCAATTAACTTCTTGAAAATAAGAAAAATTGTACTTCTTTATTTAAACTAAGTTTGGTGTGCTAGTTTATGTGAATCCTCATATGACTATCAATATTACATGATTACACTTGACTAATGATTCGACTAACGATTTAGCTAGATTACTAGTGATACATGGGAATTTAAGCCATGAAAATTATTGGGTGCTTGTTGTTGAGCAATAAAAAGGGTCTTTTTAACCTCTATTTACCCTACATTAATTATCAATCCAGGTACAATTTTTTTATCTCAAGAGAGTACTCAGTCTGAGGTAGTCACTTGTTCAAGAGTAATGCTAGTAGTATAGTGCTTTTACAATAGTAAATAAATGCTCGAAACAAACTCTAAATGTAATGGCAAGAAACTGAAATGCTTTGTAACTAAATCATTCACTTAAGAAACTACAGCAATCATCAGTCAATGATGCAGTAATGATAACTCTTTCCTTTGTAAACTAATGCAAATGAAAATCAATCAAAGACAATATCTCCAATCTGGAAACTAGACAACAATAGTCAATGTTCGCTACAGTTGTAGATCTTTTTGTTCACACTAAAACAAATGCTAGAAGTAACAATTCAATTAACAGGAAAGGAACAACCACTAATCTATTGAAAAGATCGAACAACAAAGCTTAATCTATAGGAATGTATTAAACAGAAATCTTAACTGAAAGGAATTGAACAACAATCTGTAACTAATAAATGAATTGAACATAATCTTAATCGAAAGGAATTGAATAGCAATCTGTAACTAATAAATGAATTGAAAAACAATCTAAGAATGGAACAACAAACTTAAGTAAGTCTACAAAATATTGAACAACAAACACACAACGAATCTAGAATGATTGGATCAGTAATCTTATTTTAGCATAATAAGCATTGAACACAGTTATAAGGGAACATCAATTGCAGTTGTAATGGAATAGTAATCGAATGAACAACAATCACAATTATAGGTAAACCATAGCTAAATGAACAACAATGCCAATTTGTAAGTGAACAGCAATATCGATCTATAAATGAACAACAATATCAACTTGTAAATAAACAACAATGTCAATCTGTAAATGAATAGCAATATCTGAATTAGACAGTACGATATTATTTTAGAATGAACAACATAACATTTTTAGTTGCAACTAATAATCTTACTATTCAATTATGGATTCAATTATAATAGAGCAAGAAATGTTCAGGAACAAAAGATTACGAAATAAATCAAGTAAAGGAAATCAAACCACACACAACTTGTAATCGGAAAATAATGATATAGAAAGCAAGTGGTCCACTAGGGCTAGGCTCTTAGCCACCAGGGACGCACTGCTACGATTACTCCAAAATCAAATAACTGAACAACAATGAAGTTTTATGTATTAATCATAAAAACAGAGTTACAATGATCGCTCTTTAAAGAGAGTCGATGATCAAAGTTCAGATTGCAACAACAAATTCCATAAATCAACAGTAATCTACCCTTTGGGCTAGCAACATTGTCCCTTTTTATAGTGTCCAAGCGGAGATACCAAAAATACAGATAACCTTGAGGTAGGAATCCCTCAGGATCAAAGGATCCTGAGGGATTTGCCATATCTTTAATCTTCAGTTATCTTTTCGTCCTCTTGCGCTGATATTACGTTTCTTCTTCCTTTTCCTGGCCCATGCGCTCCGATCTCGATTTCATCGTCTAGATGTGGTTTCCTGTCAAAGGGACAACAGTTGGTTTTTCCTTGTCTTTTCCTCCGAAATGGTGATCTTCCATTTTCTTCATTTTCTGCATAGAAAAAGGCAATAATTAGTCATTTTACATTAATCACAAGTCCCCTTAACTTTATCATAATCCTTTATCATACGCCCATATTAGAATGTAAAGAAGTTTTGAATTAAAGGAAAATATAAAGAAATAAGTGGTAATTACATACCTTTTCTAATGCTCAACATACCCCTCTGCTTACCCTTTTTCATGCCCTCATGAAAACATTGTAATTGACATGCAAGGCAGTTAGGGAATAGGTTGGAGAAGGATTTTCAGTGAGTGGTCTAAAACCATGATTTCTAGCTAAGACTTCAAAAATATGCCCTGTCTGACATTCAGGCAATTCATATAAGGCTCTATATCCTGGTGCAGGATACCAGATGATTGGACTTCAGAACCTACATCCTAACCAAGACTAACCTTCTCTCAAGATGAGGTCACCATAGGTAACCAAGCAATCAACAGCTAGCTTAAAATTCTCATAATTGAAAGGCTCTCTATTTTGGTTATTCTGATTGGAAGTCTGGTATCGGAATTTGGCTACTACTATGGCAAGGTCTTTGATGGTTAGGAAGTATTCTACCCCTTACTAGATGACTGTTGTGTGAATAGGTCCCAATGTCTAGATCACACCCTCAGTTCTCATTAAGCTCCTATGTTTATTCCATAGTTGCAATGGGTTTCTAGGTTCACCTCTTACCCACAGATATAACCCATTCTCCTGTCTCTAGAAGGTATTGTAGGCTTTAAGCCACTTTATCTGGTTGACAGTAAAAGAGATGAAGGCCTGAAGCTAGATATCACCCAAAAAAGGGCTAGGGTTCTTTTCTGTTTCTCCATCCAACACAAGATTATGTAAATAAAACTCACATAACAATCGCTAGACTTTCACCCTGTAATGCTTACAATAGTTTATGAAATCATCAACAGTTTTTATCTCTATAGGCACCCTTGCCTTGACAGCCTTAATTTTCAATTGTAAATACCTTTCCATAAAAAATGAATCATAGTTTTTGGTGGGTGCCCTACATGCTAGAACATCAGTATACAGAGAACATAAGGTATCCATTTGATTCATAATTGTGTCTAGTCTATGGGTTACCTTTTTAAATTTTTCCTCTCCCTTCACCATCCATCGAAGGCCTCGCTTTCCGATGCATTGATATTCTTTAGATGTTGTTGTAACTTATGATATTTCTCTTGAGGAATAGTTTCCTCTATGAGCTTTTCTATCGTTTCTTGGGCCTGTGCTAGATCTTTTTGCAGTTTTACCATCCTTGAGTCATTATCCATCATGACATTTTTGGGCTGGAGATCTACCTAGATCTCCTTATTGCGACATCTGGTTTTTATGGTCTATGTTTCGTTCTCACAAACTATTCAGTTGGTTGTGATGCTAGAGGACAATGCCTCTGTCTGGACTTCCTTATCACAAACTGGTGTGTTTTCTATTTGTGCTTCTGCATTTGTAACAGCCATGTGCTGTTCCTTGCGGTCCTGAACAATAACGAGTTTGACTTGAGTCCTCTTGGTCTTATTCTTATGGGGTTTTGCCTGGGTGGTTGCAAGCTTTTCTCCAAGGGTTTTTTTTGATCTTTTCCCCATTTTTAGGACCCTTATTTGTTGTCAAAGTTGTTTAATTACATTAAGCAATCTCTGTTGTTCCTTTCACAATTTTTTGATTTCATTTGTTTTCTTAGAAGGAACAACTATTTCTTTTCTTGGGCCTGGGATTTGTACTTCAGGGATTATACCCTCACCTTGGCCAATTTCCATGTTTCCTGCTTGGAACACTTCTTCAGTGTTCTCATCCCGCTGATTAGGTTTTTCAAGGGAGGAAACCCTGGTCTGTTTTGTTGTTTCGTGGGTAGCTTCTTCTTCTACTTCTTCTTCATCGTTCATTTCTTTGGGTGTACTCTGACTGGGAGCAGAGTGTTCCTAAGATTGTCCTTCTTCTTCCTCCTCATTACCCATCTCCCCAGATACACTCTTATCATGAGCAAAGCGTTCCTGGGATTGTTCTTCTTCTTCCTCCTCATCACACATCTCCTCGGATGCACTCTTATCATGAGCAGAGTGTTACTGCGGCCCTTCTTTAGTATCAGGGTTGAGTGGGCTGTGGGGTTGGATATATTCGCCCATATTGGCCAAAATTTGGGCCAATTCATCTTCTTGCAGAGGGTTTTACAGTGGGCTTCTGCTGGGTTTCTCTACTTCCTCTCCTTCTTCCTGACTAGATTGCTCAGTTTCCTCCTCCAGTTCCTCTTCTTCATTTTCTTCTAATTCTTCTTAATTTTCCCCTCCTTCAAGCTATGGGGGTTTCTCATCCTCTGAGTTATGTATTTCTATAGGCTGGCTACTATTTCCTTGGGAATTTCCTAGCATTCCTCTGCTTCTTCCCAATCTGATAGATTGTCTTCATTTCGATGGTCTAATTGATGTGCTAGCAATGTGTTTTCGTTTTGGGGCTAGTAAATCTAGTCCCACATCGATCAAGAAAATCAATTCTTCCCAACTACTCTACTATTGGGCAAGACTGTAACTGACTATAAACCGAATTAAACCGTGATGGCTTACTACTGATTCTACATGGCGAGATTTTCTTATACTTCAGGCAACATCATGCAATAAAAAATTTAAGTACGCAGGCAAATTCGCAACACATTTTTGTTTTAATACAGCTAACAGTTTGAGATGGTGTGGTCTTACCATGTCTTTTCTACCATCGCAAGTGATGTAACTTTGGATAATTCTAGCCAATTCTGCCCAAGGCTCTCCCAAGGTTGCTGGCATGACTCCTTTTCCTTTAACAGTAAGGTTCTGCCCTTCGTCCCGGAAGATGGTTATAGCATCTTGCAATCTCACCTTTTTCAGGGTCCATACTAGTCCAACGGCTAGCAGTCCCGAAACTTCAGCAATTATCTCATCTGTTACTACTATTTGTCTTCCCCTCACCATGGAATGATCTTCCTGCAAACTCTACAAAAATTCAATTGCCACCATCTCATTAGATTGTTGTAGACGGTTAAGGTAGGCTATCTGTCCTGCCCTTACTAAGATTTCACGTGCAGCAACAGAGACCATTAACACCTATGGCTCGCTGTGAATTGACCTACCTCCCATTTTGTTCAAGATTAGCACACTATAAAAAACACAGAGATGATGATGGAACAACAAGCTATTCAAATTTTAGCTCATTGTTTAAAAATGCAGAGAAGACGATGGAACAACAAGTTGTTCAAACCTTAGCTCACTGTTAATTTTTACAGAGCAAAACACAAAAATGGCGTTGGAACAACAAGCCATGCATATTGGGAAATACAATACCGTTAGACTTGCTATTCCCGAGTTTTGATGGAGTCATAATACCTCCAAATAATGAGTTGACACATATGCTAGTGAATTATGGAGGTCACCCATGCCCCCTTGAAATGTGATAGGCCGTCCTCGGTCATCAAATAAAGGAGCAACATGTTGAACAACAATCGTACAGTGGAATAAAGGAACAACGTATAGATCCATGACATATTTAGAAAAATGAGCGGATTACTGAAATCGAGGCTTATGATGGAAATCACTAATAAATATGGAAATGTCGTGATACGATGTGAAAAATAGAGGATAGGATAGCTACCGTAAGTAAAAAGTTCTTATGCGGTCATTATCCACTTTAACCATTATGATTGATTTATAGATGATTTTCATGTATCAAAGGTTCGAAAGGGTTATATGACATAATCTCATTTGAGATTACTATAAAGATATAAGAAGAAGGGTTTATAATGACTATTGGTGTATGAAAAATATGACTTCAATACCATCAGCAGAGCTTTGTTGCCCACAGGTGTCCATAACCTTGACAGAGTTTCTTATTTCACCCTTGGAACCATAATCCTCTGTGTATGCCTAGGAAAGTGCTGTGTGATATCAGAATGGAGGCCATTGTGCTGGCTTGGTAACTAGATGAATCACAATGCCATTCACCAGGAAGGAGTGAAAGGTGGGCAAGCCGGCTCGTGATGAGACCTCCTGTTGCAAGGACTTTTTATTTTTCTGATGTGCCTCATGGATCATATCCCTGGTGTGGTGGCCATAGTGGAAATGCCACTTCACTTTCTTCCTTATGATCATGATAGGTTGGCTCTTGATGAGACCCCTTATCCTTGATTTGACAAATCATGTTAGTAATCATATAGATATGTATCTTTTCTTTTTCTTCTTTTCTTTTATATAACACTTTCCTATTTATATACAAAGGATGGTTCAACACTTCTTAAGAGTAGGGATGGTGGAAGAAGTCTGAATATCTCAATAGAGGAAAATATGCCCTTATTCTTATTCAATAATAATGATCAAAGAGAATTATGCGGATTTGGATAGAACCATCATGATAAAAATAATCAATCAAATTGGTGTTAGTGAAACTAAAGACAACAAAGTGATATAAATAGTTGTGTCCCTTTCACTTTTCTCTTATCAATTCAAAGCAATTTCTTTAAAGATAATGATTTTTCTTTGGGTTGTTGATTTTAGTATCCTCTAGTTTTTGTATTCTTGCATAAATGTATAGTTGTGCCTTAAATGACCCATCACTCACAAAAATCCTCTAAATGGTGAAACACACATACACACAAAAAGAAGAAAAATTCACTCAAAAAGTATTGTTCTTTAGATGGAGCAGCGGTTGTTTCTCTAGAGGGACAACAAAAGAATATTTGCATACAAAAACCGCAGTTCTTTTAAGAGGAACAACAAGCAAAAGAAAAACATACTCGAAACTGTTGTTTCTTAAGAGGAACAACAATTGTTCTTTAATCGGAACGACAAATAAAGCAAGTGCAAAATAAAATATCAAAAATGCAGAAATACTGTTCCTTCAAAAAGGAACAGCAAAAACGAAAGTGTTGTTACTTTGGAAAGGAATGACAAAAAACAAAAATGTTGTTCCTTTCCAAAGGAACAACAAAAAACGAAAGTGTTGTTCCTTCGGAAAGGAACAACAAAAAAACAAAAGTGTTGTTCCTTCGGAAAGGAACAACAAAAACGAAGGCGTTGTTCCTTCGGAAAGGAAGAGCAAAAAAATGAAAGTGTTGTTCCTTCGGAAAGGAACAACAAAAATGAAAGTATTGTTCCTTAAAAAAGGAACAACAAAAATGTGGAAGTGCTGTTCCTTCGGAAAGGAACAACAAAATGGGAAAGTGATGTTCCTTCGAAAAGGAATAGTAAAAAGGCAGAGATGTTGTTCCTTCAAAAAGGAACAACAAAATGCAAAAGTGTTGTTCCTTCAGAAAGGAACAGCAAAATGGTGGAAATGTTGTTCCTTCGAAAAGGAACAACAAAATGAAAAAGTGTTGTTCCTTCAGAAAGGAACAGCAAAATGGTGAAAATTTTGTTCCTTCGGAAGGGAGCAACAGAATGCAAAAGTGTTGTTCCTTCAAAAAGGAACAACAAAATGACAAAAATGTTGTTCCCTCGAAAAGGAATAGCAGAATGCAAAAGTGCTATTCCTTCGAAAAGGAACAGAAAAATGGTGAAAATGTTGTTTCTTCGGAAAGGAACAACATAATGCAAAAGTGTTGTTCCTTCGAAAAGGAATAGCAAAACGGTGAAAATGTTGTTCCTTCGGAAAGGAACAGCAAAATGCAAAAGTTTCATTCCTTCAAAAAGGAACAACAAAATGGCGAAAATGTTGTTCCTTCGGAAAGGAACAACAAAATGTAAAACAAATGCAGAAATGCAAAAATCTGTATAGAAAGTAATTTATACAAGCAAAACAGAAAAAGTTATGTACAAAATTTAAAAGCAATGAAATTACTTAGTGAACCAAAGGCAAGAAAGAATTCTTTTCCTCAGCTAGAATCTGCATGTCAGAATCTTCCCGAAGTTGCTGGTAGAAGGATTCCCAAGTGTTTTATGGTACAATTGCCCTCGGTGGCCATTTGCTTTAAAAGTATGTCTAGATCCGTCAATAGTAGTCAAAGTAACGGTGCCATTTTCATGAACTTTTTGGATTTCATATGGTCCAAGCCAACGAGTCTAGAGTTTTCTCGGAAAATCCTGAATCCTGGAATCGTATAGGAGTGCCCAATCTCCTTCGTGGAAGATTTTCTTTTTGATCAGGGCATCGTGCCATTTTTCTCTCTGCTGTTGGATTAATGCAGTGCGTTGAAGAGCCAAGAGCCTAATTTCATCTAACTCGTTAATTTGTTGTAATCTATTAGCCTGAGCCTCATTTAAATCCAGACCGACCTCTTGTGCTATTCTTAACATTTGCATTTCAAACTCTATTGGAAAGATGGGTTCCTTTCAAAATACTAGCTGATATGGTGACTAACCGGTGGTGTTTCTCCACGTTGATCGGTATGCCCATAAGGCTTCCGGCAATCTTGTAGCCCAATCACGTCTGTGTGATGCAATGGTTTTTGTTAATATTGCCTCTATCACTTTATTTGTGCTCTCTACTTGGGCATTAGCCTGTGGGTGATACGGAGTGGTAATCTTGTGTTGAATGTGATAATTTTTTAATGTTGCAGTGATTGTATTACCTGCAAACTGTGGTCCTCCATCCATGATTATGTCTCTTGGGAGGCCATATCGCACAAATATTTGGAACATGAAATGAATGACTGAGTCCCCTGTAGCTCTTGGAAGTGCCTCTGCTTCGACCCATTTGGTCACATACTCTGTTGCTACTAGAATATATGTTTTCTCATTTGATGATGGGTTGATCAGACCAACAAAATCGAGCACCCAATGCTCAAATGGTTCGATTACTAGCTGTGGGTTTAAAGGCATTTCGTCGGACTGTCCAAGGCATCCTGCTCTTTGGCAATTGTCATAGGCTTGAACGAATTTCTTCGTATCTTTAAAGATTGTGGGCCAGTAATACCCTGTTTGTAGGACCTTATGAATGGTCTTTTGATCTGGAAAATGTCCACCACACCGTCCATCGTGACAGGCTTTCAGAATGTCAAATATTTTGTCTTCACGAATGCATATTCTAATGCGCATATCTGCCCCTATATGAAATAGGTAGCCCCCAATCCAAGAAAATCGGGTACTTGCTCAATCTGTTTTCATTCATTGGGGATCAAATATTTTGGTAATTTTCCTACTACTAAATAATTTTCAATATTAGCATACCAGGGTGTCTTGACAGTAACAACAAATAAATGTTCATCTGGAAATTGATCTTCGACTGCTGCTGCATCCACTGGCTTCGGCATTCGTGAGAGAAAATCAGCTACAGGATTCTCTTTCCCAGGTCGATCTTTTATTGTGATGTCAAATTCCTGCAATAAAATCAACCATCTTGTTACTCTATCATTTGTAATAGGTTTATTTGCTAAATATTTTATGGCAAAGTGATTTGTATATAAAACAACAGGATATCCAGTGATATAATGCCTAAATTTATTTATAGCATGTATTATAGCTAAAAATTCTTTTTCAATAATAGTATAGCTTATCTCAGCGAGAGACAAATTCTTGCTAATATAATAGATTGCCTATGGTTTTTTGTCTTCTTCCTGCCCAAGGACTGCTCCAATAGTTGTGTCTGAAGCATCTGATGAAATTTGAAATAGCAGGTCCCAATTTGTGCCTCTGAGCACTGGGGCCGTTGACACAAGATTTTGCAAATCCTCAAAAATGCGGTCGCATTTATCTATCCAAAAAAAATCAACATTCCTTGTTAGTGTGTATAGAGTTGCAACTATTTGAGAAAAATGTTCTATAAATCTCCTATAATAGCCAGAAAATCCAAGAAAATTGTGTACCTCTGTCTCTGTGGTAGGAGTAGGTATTAACAAAATTATTTGAATTTTGGCCGGATCTACCTGTATTCTAGGCGCTAAGATATAATGAGCTAGGATGACTCCTTCAGTCATCACCATATAGCACTTTTCATGGCTCAAGCAGAGCCTAGTGGCGATACATCGTTGCAGCACCTTTTCCAATGTGTCTAGTGCTGGGTCAAAATCATCTCCGTATGGTGTGAAATCATCCATATATACTTCAAGCCCTTCATTTATTAAATCTAAAAAGATGCTGAGGATGGTCCTCTGAAATGTGGTAGGGGCATTGCATAAGCCAAAGGGTAGGACTTTGTAGGCAAACGTTCCCCAAGGACAAGTAAAAGTAGTTTTGTCCTAGTCTTCAAGGGCAATTTGAATATGATTGTATCCACTGAAGCCATTCAAGAAAGAAAATAATTTCTTTCCTGCTAATGTATCTAATACCTGATCAATGAATGGAAGGGGAAAGTGGTCTTTCTGGGTTGCTTTGTTTAATTCTCTATAATCTACACAAATCCTCCACTTTCCATTCTTCTTTGGTACCACTACTAGGCAAGAGACCCACTTGCTATCGAAGATCAGATAAATAAAGTTTACATCCAAAAGTTATTGTAATTCAGCGTTCGCAATGTCTTTCAGGTGAGGGTTGAGTCTCCATTGGGGTTGGCGAACAGGTTTAACATCTTTTTCTGTATAAATGTGGTGTGTACACAGTTGGGGATCGATTCCCTTCATGTCTTGATAATCCCATGCAAAAGATTCCTTATATTTTCTCAGTAGTTGGACCAGCTTTTCTTCTTGTTCAGGAGTCAGGTTATTATTGATGTTTAAGGTTTTTCCTAGCTCAATCTCTATAGTTTTTCTATTTGAAACAGAGGTAGTGGGTATTGTTTGATCATGGGTGTCTTTGAGAGGATCTTCTTCTAGTTCATCGTCAAATGCTGCCTCTATCATGTGACATTGTACATGGGATCTGGGTTCAACTTGATTAATGAAGTTGTTAGTAACATCATCCTCTGTTTGATCTTTAAAATCGAGTGCATCTTCTATGGTTAATGGGGACGTAATGTTTTCTGTGAGGTATGATACAGGATGTTTGTTAGTTTTTATTATTGTTACACTTGGCTAGGTTGGAGGGTATAGAGCTAAATTCTTGATGTTGGTGCCTCTAGTTATAGTCATATTGCCTTGTCGGCAGCCAATGTAAGCATCAAAAGTCGCAAGCCATGGTTTGCCTAAAATTAACAGGTGTCCACCGAGTCGGTTTTTGGGGTTTATTATCAGAAAGTCGACAGGATATTCCTAGGAATCAATGGATACCATAACATCATGTAGTGTACCTTCTAGCTTGACTACTGATCGGTCAACCAGTTCTAATAAGGTAGAGGTTTGTTCTACTGATGTAATACCCAATTTTTGACAAGTAGTGGTTGTTGAAATATTAATTGCAACCCCTAAATCAACTAGGGCATTTAAAAAGGTTTGTCCATTGATTTGTACTATCACTATTGGATTTCCTAGGTCTTCATATTTGACAGGTGCTTCTCTTCCTGATAACAGATTAGATAGGGTGCCAACTACTTGGACTGTTGGGTTATTTGTTATTCTCCTCCTTGGTTTTTTTATACATAGCTCTTTAATGGTTTTTGCATATATTGGCATATCTTGGATAGCTTGGAGGAGTGGGATTTTTATATACAAATTCTTTAGTTCTTTAGTGGGAGGAGTGGGCTGCTTGGTCATGAGTTGGTTGTCTGACCATGTCTTCTTCTTGTAATGGTTGTTCTACGGGTAACTGATTTTCAACTTGATCATTTTTATCTCCCTTAGTTTCTATAATGTGCCCAGACCTTAATTGAAGGTCGTTGTACTCCCTTAGATCGGTTTCTAGTTTTGGTGTTTCGATTATTTGAATAGATTGGACCAGTCTGTTATTTGGGTTCGGCTTGGGTTGGGTTGGGAGTTGCAGTCTTAAGTTGGACTGGGGATTCTGTTGTAGTGCTGGCGATGTAGGTTGAGGGAGTGGAATGGTTCCTACTGGTTGATTTATCCGTCTTTGCCAGTTTGTCTGCCAGGCTTGACTCTGTGAAGTGGGAGGGGACCATTGTGTTGGATATGCATTGTTTTGCCAATATGGTGGAGCGTAGGGAAAATTAGGCCAATTAGATTGGCTTGTTTGATTCAGCCATGGAAATAATGAAGAAAATGGTTGCTGTGACCAATTTGAGAAGGGAGGTTGATTTTGCCACATTGTATTATATTTCTAAGCATAATATTGTGGAGGCTAGAAAGAAGAAGACGGATCGGAGGACATACCTGATTGTTGCGGTTTCCATTGACGATGCTAATTAAGTAGGTACACTAGTTCTGATTCTTCTTCCGCTTCTTTGTATACTGCTTTTAAACCAAGAAGTGAGGGGAAATTCTCTGCAGAGTGGCCTTTTGTACAGATAGCGCAGACTTGAACTGTATCTAGTGGGCACTCTTTGTGGCTGTGTTTCTTTCTGCATCTGGGGCAGAATATTGCCAGATTTTTCTCTGCTTCTCCTTGTTTCTGTTTCGCTTGCATAATATCAAGCTGTGTTGTCAGAGTCCCCAATATATCAGTTTTGAAATTCTCCAATAAATTTCCAATTTTTTTCTTACTCCTCCAGAGATCTTGTTGTCCCTTGTGAACCTGTCATGTTCCACTGGTTTTAGCCTTGTGCTGCCTCACGAACTCCTGATACATAAATCAATAATGTCAGCAAAAGTTTCTTGATAAATGTCTCCTTTTCCCATAATATTTAGTGTTTCAACCCATTGTTCCTTCATGCCTTTAATTAATGTTTTTTTTAATACATTGTCAGGTAAGGGTAATGATGCAAAAGGAGATCTTTGAAGATCATACTGAAAACGTTCAACATATTCTTCTAATGTCTGATTAGGTCTAGCTACCATCTGAAATATTTCATTCTTTAACTCTCTGGACCTACAATAATCCTGATATTTCTTCAGGAAGGCACCTTTCATCTGTTCCCAGTCATTTATAACACCTCCATCTAACCCCATAAAACATCCTAAAGCAGCCCCTTTTAATGTAGAGGGAAATAATTTCAGCTTTTGGGGATCAGTGGTATAGTCATACCCCTTGCACAACACATCGAATTCGAACAAAAATGCATCTGGATCTTCTGATGTTAAGCCATGGAATGTAGGGATATGCCGGAGAGGAATGGCCTTCATAGGTGCATTGACTGCAGTATCTACAATGGGATATTGCAGTGTAGAGGTTTTGGGGGTTTGTTGGTTCTGGGCCATTTGGTCAAATATGTGCCAATAACCTTCTAGGATTTCTAGGAGGGTATTCCTAGGCTGGCTAGAAGGAGCAGGAATGGCCTTAACACGAATGGCCTTAACAGCACTTCCTTTGTCTGGGATGATGAGAGTTTCTTGCTGAACTAATGTCTGGGGGGATTTTAGTTCTTCAGGTTCTTTAGCTTCGTTCTGGTTGATTTTTACAGCACTTCCCTTATCTGGGTTGTTTAATGGCTAAACTATTCCAAGAGGAGATCTTGGTTCTTTAGTTTCCCCTGTTTCTCCTCTTGCTTCGCAGTGATTACTGAGGTTCCCTTCTTGTAATGATTTTAGGCTAGAATTCTCAATTTCTTGAAAATCTTGCTCCTCAATTTGGTTGTGCACCTCAACAAAGGCTACAGATGGTGATTTTGTGGTCTGAAGGGAACTAGTAGGTTGTCTAGAAGCAGCTTTTTTAGGTCCTACTCAAGGCTGAGATTCTACTTTTTCAAGGATTTTGTCTATAAAGGTCGATCGACCAAGGGTCATGGGCCCCTTAGCTTTATCAGGCTTGGGTAGAGGTTTAAGATTATTTTCAGGCTTTTTCTGCTTAGTCATGCACGCAAATCAAATACTTATTTCTACCCAAAATAACAACGAAACTGCAGGAAAGTGGGCTGGGGAGCAGAGCTGTTACATGCTCCATACGCAGGTTTTCACCTTCTATTTTTAAAACCCAACTCTTTCCTAGCAAGTACTTACACTACTCTCTTTTCAAAAGAAACAAATGGCTACACTCTCCTCAACAATGGTGCCAAAATGTTGAGCAGTAAAAACGGTCTTTTTAACCTCTATTTACCCTACATTAATTATTAATCCAGGTACAATTTTTTTATCTCAAGAGTGTACTCAGCCTGAGGCGGTCACTTGTCCAAGAGTAATGCTAGTAGTATAGTGCTTTTACAATAGTAAATAAATGCTGGAAACAAACTATAAATGTAATGGCAAGAAACTAAAATGCTTTGTAACTAAATCATTCACTTAAGAAACTACAGCAATCATTAGTCAAGGATGCAGTAATGATAACTCTTTCCTTTGTAAACTGATGTAAATGAAAATCAATCAAAGACAAGATCTCCAATCTGGGAACTAGACAACAATAGTCAATGTTCGCTACAGTTGTAGATATTTCTGTTCACACCAAAACAAATGCTGGAAGTAACAATTCAATTAACAGGAAAGGAACAACCACTAATCTATTGAAAAGATCGAACAACAAAGCTTAAGCTATAGGAATGTATTAAGTAGCAATATTAACCGAAAGGAATTGAACAGGAATCTGTAACTAATAAATGAATTGAATAGCAATCCAAGAAAGGAACAACAAATCTAAGTAAGTCTACGAAATATTGAACAACAAACACATAGCAAATATAGAATGATTGGATCAGTGATCTTATTTTAGCATAATAAGCATTAACAACAGTTATAAGGGAACATCAATTGTAGTTGTAATGGAATAGTAATCAAATGAACCACAATCACAATTATAAGTAAACCGTAGCTAAATGAACAACAATGCCAATCTGTAAGTGAATAGTAATATCGATCTGTAAATGAACAACAATATCAACCTGTAAATGAACAACAGTGTTAATCTGTAAATGAACACCAATATCCAAATTAGACAGTGCAATATTATTTTAGAATAAACAACATAACATTTTCAGTTGCAACTAATAATCTTACTGTCAATTATGAATTCAAATATAATAGAGCAAGAAACATTCAGGAACAGAAGATTATGAAATAAAGTAAGTAAAGGAAATCAAACCACACATGACTTGTAATCGGAAAATAATGATACAAAAAGCCAGTGATCCACTAGGCTCGAGCCCTTAGCCACCAGGGACGCACTGCAGCGGTTACTCCAGAATCAAATAACAGAACAACAACGAAGTTTTATGTATTAATCATAAAAACAAAGTTACAGTGATCGCTCTTTAAAGAGAGTCGATGATTAAAGTTCAGATTGCAACAACAAATTCTATAAATCAACAGTAATCTGCCCCTTGGGCTAGTAGCGCTGTCCCTTTTTATAGTGGCCAGGTGGAAATACCAAAAATACAGATAGCCTTGAGGTAGGGATCCCTCATGATCAAAGGATCCTGAGGGATTCACCATATCTTTAATCTTCAGTTATCTTTTCGTCCTCTTGCACTAATATTGCGTTTCTTCTTACTTTTCCTGGTCCATGCACTTCAATCTCGATTTCCTTGTCTGGATGTGGTTTCCTGTCAAAGGGACAACAATTGGTTTTGCCTTGTCTTTTCCTCCAAAATGGCGATCTTCCATTTTCTTCATTTTTTGCATAGAAAAAGGCAATAATTAGTCATTTTACATTAATCACAAATCCCCTTAACTTTATCATAGTCCTTTATCATATGCCCATCTTAGAATGTAAAGAAGTTATGAATTAAAGGAAAACATAAAGAAATAAGTTGCAATTACATACCTTTTCTAATGCTCAACACTTGTTAAGATATAGCTCTAGGAATAACCACAATCGGTACCAAAAGTTATGAAGTGAATAAACACAGAACCTACGAAGAAATTATGAAATATAAACATGATATAGTTTTCCACTACTTTTGTGAATCAAAAATCGTGAAGTATAATGCATTTTTAACAACAATATACACTCAAAGAATTTCACTAAATGGTAAAATATAGAAAGAGAAGAAATCTATTTCCCATATTCATTAATCAAGCTAACGAATATGTAGATTTTTTGTAGATTCAACAACTCATGTGATGTAATAAAACACAAGACAAGAATCTACTCTACTCTTTATAGCATAAACCAAAAATGATCGATGAAAAAAATAATCAGAAAGAGAAAGAATATCAATATCGCATAACACAATATTTCTCTGGGGAAGCCTACTGCTCAAAACCTAGACTATTTATATTGCATTAATAAAAAATATGAGAAGAAAATACAATGCTTGTTATCACTAGAACAATCTATGCACAAGTATGATCAACTCTCTACATCACAAGACTGCTCTATACAACACTTAGCCAATTTTTCTGCCTACCAAGCCCTTATTTCCTTACGCAATTCCTAAGAGGATCAACACATATTTAATTGGGAAATCGTTCTTCCAAAATTGCACGATCCAAACTTAAGTCCTCAATTAATTGCATGCATGATTTGTACAACTCGGAAAATCATACAACTAATAGTACACTTTCCCTACACTATAGACTCAACTGGGTCTTCCTCTGAACTGACAAGCATGAATTATTTGTGAGTGAATCTTTAGTTAACAGATGTGACACTGAGAATGCACTGGTGCACTGACTCACTACTAAACCTCTACTAGTTCCTCCAATAGTTAGAACTAGTTTAACTAAATATAACTCATTTACACTAAGTTATCTAATTACAACTTAAGATACACTTACATAACTCCAGATAGTCTTCCAGCGTGAATTCCTAGGTCAATTAATTCAATTTAACTTAGTTAACTATTTACAAGTTTATATGAGAATAGAATTTGATTTTAATTCACAATTTAATTCAAGGACAAATTAAATTGGAATTTCTATATGTTATTTTTAACATTTCTTGTTGTTATTTTCAACACTCCCTCTCAACAAGAATGAATTCAACTCTATCCCGATCTATTACCTTTGGAATTTTTTACATGTAACACTTGTCACTATTTTTATTAGTACTGCAACATATGCAACCAAAAAGCATCAAAATTGAATTAGTATGATGCATCTGTCACTAGAGTCTCTAACTACTACTATCTCTACCTCTTTCGACTGAAAACTTTGTGCTTATGCTAACTCTGCCTCTGTACCATCTGCATAGTTGTCAACTCTTCTTTGTGCTCCCAAGTATTTGACTACTGCTATCCTATGCCTCTATCACTCTGATATCTTACTACATCAACCTCCACTGATCCATCATGCTATTGTGTATTGTGGGCTCCCAATTTCTACCCTCTTGGGACTATCACTTCACATCACCCCACCTCTCATGTGGAGGCATGGCTACATGTGCTCCCTATGCCCACTTGGCTCGAAATTTCCCCTGACTCGCAGTCTCTGCTTGAGTCAATGTCTCCACTCGGTATCCTCTCTGCTTCTCCACAACTTTTTAAGACTACTTATGAGGCTTCTTCTTCTCTGCTTCAGTGCATCTCTCCACTCGGTCTCCTCTTTGCTTCTCTAATTTCGGCTGCTCCACAATTTCCTGAAGCTACTTCTAAGGCTTCTTTTGGGGCTGCATGTTTAGTGGTAATCCACTCTCCCTCTCAATCACCAAGTCTCTAACCTTTTCCTTTCTCCTCAAGGCTTTAAGATCATATAGGCTCTTCACTCGCACACTGATTTGTTTAACCTGCCACATGGCGATGTGTCTAAGGAAAAACTTTCCCTTACTAGAAATCACATCATAGCCACGATCTTCCAATATTGTGATGGAAACAAGATTATTCTTTAGTCCTATATCATACATCACATATGTGATTCTGAGAGGGGAGCCACACTCCCTCTAAAAGGTAATTGTACCAATCTTGGTAGATTTATACCTCATGTCATCTCCGAACTCTATGCTCTACTTGAGATCTTTCTCCTCAATGTCACTGATCAGATCTCTATGCCCCGTCATATGTAATGAGTCACTATTGTCGAGATACTATATGCTTCTCATTACAATGATGGCCATGCATGCAATGAGAGTGAAATCAAGTTCAAATTGTGAAGCTAGAGCTTCACATGCTACAGCTACTACAAGCTCATTCTTGCTTGCTTTCTTCTGTGGGAAATTCGTAGCATAGGACCCGTGCTCGTGATAGTGAAAACACTTGACTTTCGACAAGTCCATCTTCTTTTCACCCTCCTCACCTTGGTACTTCTTTCCCTTGGATTTATTTCCTTTGCTGACTAATGCAAAGTCCTCTTCCACTTATTTGGAAGAGGTCCCATCTCTGGTGTTCCGTCGAAACCCTTCTTGTACCAAATAACCATAGTTGTTCCCAATTTGGTAGCTTCTCCCTTCCATTGACAAAGTCTTGATAACCATGCCAACTCTTGGGAAGTCTTAAAAGAGCTAGGCTCACCATATCATCCTCTAAAAAATTAATCGCAACATTTCCAAGCTCATCACGACAATGAGTGAACTTGATCAAGTATTTCGAAATTGAGTCACCCTTCTCCATTTTGATATTTCTGATTTTGTCCTTTCATGCCAACTTCCTATGGTTATTGCTATTCTGAAATAGGTCCATCAATGTCTTCCACATAGCATACATAGTTTCCTTGCCAAGGAGACTCGAGACAATGTGGTCTGAAACTCCCTCATGGATAATCTGCCTCACTTTTTACACACACTTTCTCCATTCATCCAAATCATTAGCATTTTATTTTGGAGGCTTAGGAATTCCTTGATAAATAAATTCCTTGAGGCCATTTTCTTCTAACACTACCTCCATATTGTCCTTCTAGGCTATGTAATTTTAGTTTCCTTCCAAGGCATACTCAAGTCTCAAACCATAGAAATCCATTTTCTGACTCTGAAGTATGAATTGCAAATTCAAATTTCACCTACACAACAAACTCAAAATATCCTCTTCTATATTCTCTTCAGTGTCGATACCACATAGATTTTTTTTTTTTTATATTCAACAGGTCATGTGATGTACTAAAACAAAAGACAAGAATCTACTCTACTTTTTACAATGAAAACCAAAATGATTGATGAAAACAATAATAAAAAAGAGGAAGAATATCAATCTCAAATAACACAATATTTCTTTGGGAAAAAAACTACTCAAAAGCCTGACTATCTATATTGCATTAATCAGAAATCTGAGAAGAAAATACAATTCTTATTCTCACTAGAACAATCCCTGCACAAGTATGATCAACTCTCTACCTCACAAGCCCACTATAGCCAACACTCAACTAATTTTATGGCGTTCCAAGCCACTATTTCCTTTCTTAATTCCTAAGAGGATCATCCCATATTTAATTGGGAAATCCTTCTTCCAAAACTGTGAAATCCAAACTTAGGTCCTGAACTAATTGCATGCATGATCTGTACAACTCATAGTACATTATCCCTACACTCTAGTCTCGACTAGGTCTTCCTCTGAACTGACGTGCATAAATTATTTGTGAGTGAATATTCAGTTAATTGGTGTGGAATCGAGGATGCACTCATGCACTAACTCACTACTAAACCTCTACTAGTTCCTCCAACATTTAAAACTAGTTTAACTGACTATAACTCAGTTAGACTAAGTTATCTAATTACAACTCCAAAGAACTCAACGTGGGCCCCTAAAATTTAGGTATCTCACTTACGTAACTCCACGTAGACTTCCAACTGAAATTCATAAGTCAATTAAGTCAATTTAATGTAATTAACTATTTATAGTTGCTATGAAAATAGAATTTGATTTTAATTCACAATCTAATTCAAGGACAAATTAAATTGGAATTTCTAGGTGTTATTTTGAACATTTCTTGTTGTTATTCTCAATGGAATAAATATGTAAGCTGATGATGTACGATAAATAATAAATGTGTAAACTACCCATGCAATATTCTTGTGTGAAGATGTTGTCCAATCTAAAGATGAATATAATATTGATCATTGATTCTAAAGTACAAGCTTTGTATGTCAAATCCTCCAGAAGAATAAGGAAAGTTCCATTATGGCAAAGGGAAAAACATGTTTTCAGTAATTACAATCTGATCATATACATATTCAAGTGTCATTTTGATTTCCACAAGAAACAATCTTATGGTAGTACAATTAGAAATATGAGAGAGACAAAATTAAGAGAAGAATTAACCAACTAATGGTAGTGTATGATAAAATTTCTCAGGTTCATCATAAGTTATAAGAATCAACCATCTAATGGTATTATAAGAAAACATTTCTCAAGTTCATCATAGATTAAAGGAATCAACCAACTAGTCACAATACAAGAATAAAGCTCTTAGGTTCAACATAGGTTATAAGAACCAATCAACTAATGGAAGCACATGAGAAAAGATTTCAAGTTCATCACAGGCTATGGCAGTACAGGAAAAAATTTGTCATGCTCATCATAGGTTCTTGATAGAAATGAACCCAATTCTCTATCTGAGATACATATTTGTCACATACAAATCTTGAAATGTCGACTTTGATTGATAGTTTCAAGTGTAAGTGTCATGAGGTGACATGGTTAGCTAATTCAACTTTGATCAGAAGACACAAACTTTTCCACGATCAAATTGAACTCGTAGGTGGCGTGAAATCCAACCCTAATTGTAAAAAAGATGTGTTATCTCAGTTACCTAAACTCGTAGTTGGTGCAAAGTCAAATCATGAAATTGAACTCATAGTTGGTGCAAAATCAAAACATGAAATTAATCAAATAGGTGGACTTTGATATACAATTTCAACTCAAAGCAAAATCAAATCACGAAATTGATCGCCTAGGTCATCTTTTATCAATAATTTTAGGTATCAATACCAATAGCTAATTTGTGATGAATTGATGTGGTTAGTTAATTCAAATTTGATTGGCATATGTGGCTTTTGCCTCAATCAAATTGAACTCCTTACTTGTAGTTGGTGCAAAATCCATCCTTAATTGGAGACAAATTTTGTTATATTGCTTATGTAAATTCATTTTTGGTGAAAAATCAAAAACCCTAATAGAAGACAAATTGTGTTATCTCGGTTATGCAAGTAACTTGGACATTGGAAATAGGAAACAAATTATGTTATCCTGGTGAATTCATTAATAGTTGGTGCAAAATACAACCTTAATTGTAGACAAATTGTGTTTTATGGGTTATACAAGTAAGTTGGAGATTGTCGATGTAATGACCCATATGCAATTACGAATAAAATGTGATTATTAGCATAGATACATGACTTGCATATGATAGCTATATATGCATGAATGCATGGCATGCATTCAAACTAGTATACTTACTAATTGATTATGAAGGATGTCTAAATAAAAGATAAATGAATTAATTATTAAAAATACTAGATTAAATACCTAAACTATTAAGAAGGTAGATGTTTCCCTAAGCATAACATTCTCAAAAATAGTAAATTTCACTTTATTATTAATATTAAATAGAATTAATACTTATAATTATGCTACTTATTGTTTCTTATTAATAACCTGAATCAAATATAATATATAATATATATACAAATAAAAATAAAATTGTATATATATTATACAAACTAAAAGAATTATAAGATATATATTATATTAACTAAAAGGAATTATAATATATATGTGTTACAATTAAAAGGAATACAATAATATAACAATTTAAACGAAAAATAGAAATCATGACATAAGAACTAATAAGTAAAGACCTTGTTGTAAAATGAAGGAGGCGTCCTCCAACCAATGAACCTACCATGTCAAAGGTTGGTCAATACCTGAGAATTTTGAAATGTTTTAATAATAGGGTAGTGTAGTAATGGCGGGTGGTGGAGAGATTGTTTGAGGGGGAAGGAGCTCCGTGAATATAAGGAGATCGATGGAGAGATTGTTGTAGGGGGTGAAAAGCGAAGGATAAGAGAAAAATAAAGATAGAATAGTGGTGAAGGGAGGAATACAAATTCAGGGACAAGTCTAGGGCTCAAGATTGAACTGAATGAATGGAAAATTGAGCAAATATTCTTGGAGTTTTGGGCATGGGACTAAAAGACTTCAATTCTGAAGTCTTCTAGATTTGGGAACTGAATAGATTGATTACATATAGGTAGGGAGGATTTGTTCAGTTTGATAGAGGGAGAAGACTCAAAGAAATGCCAGTCTGGGGATCGACTTCAAACGCAATATCTAGGTATGTATCTGCATCTAAATTTGTCATTCTATGTAGAATTTTGATTGTCTTTTTTTGTAGTTTTAGTCTTTATAGCAAACAAATTGTGTTATATAGGTTAGAGAAACTACTAATAGAATGAGAAAATGAAAAAGAAACAAAACTTCCTATTGTAACACTCTCACTTTTATAAAAATTGAAGTTAGGTTTGCATTTTGATAGATTTAATTTAATTTTATGTTTTTATCATTTTTGGGTTTAGATAAATTTAGGTTGATTCTAGTTATAGCAAGTTATATGAAAACTTTAAATGATTCTAATTATATAAATTGCATTTTCCAATAATTTGATCCTTTGAAATTTGCTACATACTAGCATATATTCATCGTAACTTTGGATCTACCAAGCACTGATGGGGATCAAATCTCTTCTCACTAAAAAAAGGGTTTGAATCTTGAAATATTTGATCCCTCTCAACTTTTGGAAGATTTAGAGTTAAAAGATATGTTTAGGTTGGTTTAATTATTTATTACAATTGTAATCATTTATTTTATATTTTATATTGTGCTTTATTTTAGTTTATTTTTATTTTTATTTTTCTTATTATGTAATTTCACCAAGTCAAAATGTTTTATTGATAAGTATAATTATTAATTATTTTATTTTACTTTCATTTTCATTTACATTTACATTTGTATTTCACTATTTTATTTTATTTTAATCTAGTCAAAATGTTTAGAGGACATTACATTACATTATGACATTTCTACCATGGAGTGGAGAGCACCTCTTGACACCAAATACTTAATAACATGGTGATCACCAATTGAATTGGGGTATAATTTTAATTAATTTTAAAAATAGTATAATGTATAGCTTTTGTTTCATATCTCAAATATACTTAAGTATTAGTGTTTTGTTTGTTAAAAAATCCTTTTATAGATTAATATAATTATATATATATATATATATATAATATATATATTATATATATATATATATATATATATATATTAATATATATATAATATCATTTAATTTTTGAAATTTAAATTTTGTAAATTAATAAATATTAATTATTATCTTAAACTTAATTTCACATCGTCTAACTAATAGACTAAATGGTTTTTTGGACAGAATCTGGAAATACAATTTCTAACAAAATTGTGATTTCTTGTTGTCTAAAATACACTTTTGAATGCATAAATGGATTCTACACCGTGAAAACTCCAAGGCACTTGGCCTTTGCAAATTAAACAACTTAGACATATTGTTTTTAAAAATTTGTTTTATATTTTGAATAAATTGACAAGGAACCATTTCATCTATTAATTAGAATACCCAAACTTAATCCATAATCTTCATAAAAGATGTCATAACCCTTAATTATTAATGCATTTAATATATTATAGTGTTTAGATCTTAATTTGGTTATTTACAATTTTTTAATTTCACTTATAAATTAAGATTAATACTTTCATATATTATTTACTATAACTATTGTTAAATTGTTTAATGGATCTCTTATATACAACAAATGTGTATTTGCACTTGTGAAAATCATATATATATATAATTTTAATAGACCACACACATACTTTGTATAATAAATTTATTAGTATGTTAAATCTTGATGGTTAAATTTAACTACTCTACTTTAATATTATTTATTTTTTATTAATCTTAATTGATTTAAAAAAATTATGATTTTTTCAAGTCTTATTAGAATTAAATATTATATATAAATTTACTTGAGTTTGTAATTTAGTAAACCATTTATTTTTATTCCCTTCCCAAGAAAGACTTTGGCAATCAATTTCCCTATTAACCACTATAATTTAGCATTAATTAATGTAAATTATAATATTTAATTTTAGAAATAATTAAAATATTTTATATTTTAATAAAAAATATAATTTGTTAACATTTCGTTGGACAAAAGTTTGGATATATTATTTCTGATGGGTCCAACCCCCTCTTTACCCTTAAGTAACTATATAAAAAGGGACGATGATTAATACAATGATTTCAATGGTGATTAATTGTGTGATTAATTTAATCAACTCGAGATTACAATAATTCACATAGATATTTTGGTTCTAGCTTTTATTATTTGTACCTTCGCTGATGGATGATGGACACGTGTCCCTGCCTCATAAAACACCCTCCCACCTTGGTTAACACTCTCAAACCCTACTCACTTGCTCATTTGTTCATCATTCCAGTGGTGGCTCGAGGGTTTCTACTGTTTGTTCTTCGGCGCTGGTTTCTCTGTATGAATGTGCTACTACTGATGTTATTGTTCGGCCTTGGTTTGGTTACATTATTTTCTTTGCCAGTTGGTAAGTATGCTTGCCGTTCTGTGCGTATTTTAATCCTCTGTCTCCGCGTTTGGTGAGGTCTGTCACTCTTTGGAAAGTGTGTTTGTCGTGGAGGCTTTCAACTCCTCTATGTACATTCTCTGCAAGTCATTTTTACTAACTATTAATGGGTGCCTTCTTCTTGGTTTCTTCCACTCAATTGTTCCCAAGGTTTATCAGTTTATGTTGCTCAGTTTTGTTTGCAGGTTGTGGTCTCGGGGGTTCGTGGTTTTGGCTTTGTCCACCAACAACAAGGTGAGATTTTGTTCCAAGCAATCATTAACCTCCGCTTTTTCCTCCGTTAACTGACACAACTACTCCTTGTGAGCAGAGAACCCTTCGGTGGTTGTGACCTTGAAACTCTGTCTCCTCTCTGGTAAGTTTCGAACCCTGTGCTCCTCTCACACTCTGTTCTGGTAAATGCTTGCAGGTGGAATCACTCTGGAGGCCCTAGTTTCTTCTATTATGCATGCTAGCAAGACCTGGTAGGTTTGCTCCTTGATAACTCTGTCTATTTAATTGCTTCTGTTGTCGTTGGCTTAAATGATGGCCTAGTTAGGTTTTAGGCATAGAGTTCTCTGCCTTTACTTCTACATAGTCTTGTTGTAGACCTATGGTCTTGCTCTGTCTTAGTTTATGTTAGTGGTTGTAGGGTTTATATGTTAGGGTTTCTCAACCCGTTTTCCATTGTGAACTTTGTTGAACTTTGACATCATTTAAATTTTGTATGGACTGTAATTTATATTAACAGAGACTATATTGTTCCTCATTCTAAATAATAATAAAAAAGATTATGTTGCTTAGAAAATACCTGTGTTGTTTCATTCTATTTCGCTGTCTGGAACCATGTATTGTTAAGGCTTCTTTTCGCTCTATTTGCTTTGATTTATCTGGAACTCCAATGTCTATCTAGGCTTCTGTAGGTTCTCCTGCTTTGAAACTTGAGAAGTTTGGCTATCTATAGGCCTGTTAAATTCATGAAGATAGAGAAATGTATATGCTCTGTAGAATAAAAAGAATTTTTATCACTATATTAGGTAACACAGATTAAAGGACTATGAATGGACTGCTATGGGAATTCAAATGTAAACTTCTGCGTGTTCAGAGATTTCTATTACTTTCTCCTTTCCAAATCGAACCCGTTACAATACATTCTGTTATCTTTTGAATGATTTTGAAAAACAATTTTCTCTTAACTGTTGTTAGTTACATTTGATGGTTTTCTCAGTTTCTAAAACTGTTTGTTTTTCCTACACTGTAATTTGTAAAAGATAACATAATAATAAAAAAAATAGTTACCTACAACAGTTCTTTTAACTTGACCTTTACCTTCCTAAATGCTACATCACTAAGAAATTAAAATAAAAAATGAAAACTAAAGCGTTCACTTGAATTTTTCCCTCGGTCCTCACAGACACCAAATGACCCTCTATCATGATGATTCAGCTAGATGCTCCTGCATCAAGCTCCAGGGGTAGGAAAAATTCATGGCTCCATTCCATGAGCTCCTCCACAGAATAACCTGCTTGTTGCATCTATGTCGCGTCGAGCCATGAACTATCCTCAATGGGACAGTTCTTCCACTTGACAATGTACCATAGAAACTCCTTTCTATGAGTTTGCTTGGCCACCTATGTGTTGAGAATCTTCTCGATCTCACAGGGTTAAGCTAAAGGCATTTTCCTCATCAAAGAACCGACTTCAACCTGGGTGTCCCGTTCTGGCCGAACCACACTGTCATCTTCAGGATTGGCAGTATATGGGAACAGATTTGCCACGTTGAAAATAGGTGATATGCCTATACCCAGTGGCAACTGCAATTCATAAGCATTGGCTGAGAACTTACGCAGAATTTTACAGGGGCCAATATTCTTCAATTTCAACTTATTATATGTGCCCTTGGGAAACTGTTCTTTGTGTAAGTGTGCAAGGACTTCATCCCCCACATTAAACTGCACTTCCCGCCACATCAAATCTACCTGCTATTTATATCTCTGATTATT
This sequence comes from Pinus taeda, assembly GCA_000404065.3. Lineage (NCBI taxonomy): Eukaryota > Viridiplantae > Streptophyta > Pinopsida > Pinales > Pinaceae > Pinus > Pinus taeda. Next base: position 63,947 of record APFE031690617.1, read on the forward strand.
GTCCTGCAACTTTGATTTTACCTGCTCATGTAGATCATTCATTGCTTTGGCATAATCTTCCCCATCAGCACTTCTTTTTTCCAATTTTCCCAAATCCTGCAACTCATATACTCCGCGAGGGTGCATGCCATACAAGATCTGAAATGGACTATGCCCTGTACTGCGGTTCAGTGAATCGTTATAAGTGAATTCCACCTGAGCAAGCACACGATCCCACAACCGTGAATTTTCTCCCGTCATGCTCAGTAGCAAGTTTCCCAAACTCCTGTTCACCACTTCCATTTTCCCGTCATTCTATGGGTGATATGCAGAGCTGAAATTTAACTGTGTATCCAATTTCTTCCATAGGGTGTGCCAAAAGTGTCCTGTAAATTTCATGTCCCTATTAGAAACAATAGATCTGGGTAGGCCGTGCAATCTGAAAATCTCAGTGAAAAACATGTGAGCTACTTGAGTGGCATCACTGGTTTTCCTACAAGGGATGAAATGTGCCATTTCAAAAATCGATCTACCACCACCATTACTGAGTCGAAACCTTGTTGCATTCTTGGCAGACCCAAGATAAAGTCAATGTTGACCGAGTCCCATGGTCTACTTGGAACAGGCAGTGGTGTGTAAAGTCTTGTATTTTGACTGTGTCCTTTTGCCAATTGGCAGACTTTACACCTACTCACATATCATTGCACATCCCTTCACATTCATGGCGAGTAATAAAAGTGTTCAAGATGATCTAAAGTGTTGTCTATGCTGAAATGTCCGGCTAGACCTCCACTGTGCTTCTCCTGAATGATATTATCTCTCATCGAACAATCGAGAATGCATAACTATCCCCCTTTAAACAATAGCTTCTCCTATAAATTATAGTCCAACCATGAACTATTGTTTCTTAGCAAGGGATTCTGACAGGCTTCATAAGCCTCTTTGAAATCCATGTCAGTTTGATACAAGTCTTTCAAATGCTCAAAGCCCAGCACTTGTATCGTACTTTCTTGCAAGAGCAAGGCTCTTCTGCTCAACACATCTACCACCTTGTTGGCCTGCTTGCTAATGTGTTTCAACACAAAGGTGAAACTCTACAAATATTCAACCCACTTAGCATGCTTGTGATTCAGCTTATGTTGTTGCATTACGTATTGTAGCGCAGAATTATCTGAAAATAAAATAAACTCACTCCCCAGCAAATAATGTCTCCAATGCTTCAGTGCTTAGACAACAACATAGAATTCTTTGTCATAAGATGAATATTTATGCCTGCTCTCATTCAACTTCTCACTAAAAAACGCAACAGGTTTGTCTTCCTGGCTAAGTACAGCTCCAATGGCTATACTGCTTGCATCACAGTGAACCTGGAAAAGCTTATTAAAATCTAGCAATCTCAGAATTGGTCTTCCTATAATATTCTTCTTCAGTAGCTGAAAGCTTTTCTCTGCTACCTCGGTCCAACGAAAAGGATGACTTGCCTTTTTTATAGTGTCCAACATAGGTGCATATATTTCACTGAAATTTCTTATAAATTTGTGATAAAAACTTGCCAACCGATGAAAACTACGTACCTCAAACAGGCTTTCCGGGATGGCTAGTTAATGATCACTGCAATCTTCTTTGTGTCCATCTTCAACTTGTTCTCTGCAATCACAAAGTACAGATAAACCAGTTCTCTTTGAAGAAAAGTACATTTTTTTTTCAGATTTATCAGCAACTTATTCTGCTGCAATTTTTCTAGCACACTTCGAACATGTCGAAAGTGTTCCTCCTTAGTCTTGCTAAAAATTAATATGTCATCAAGATACACTATTACAAACTTTCCAATGAACTCTTTCACCATTTCGTTCATCAGTCGCAAAAAGGTACTAGGGACGTTACTTAATCTGAACGACATTACTAGCCACTCGTACAACCCTTTGTTGGTCTTGAAGGCTGTCTTCCACTCATCTCCTTCCCTTATTTGAATCTGATGATAGCCGCTCTTTAGATCAATCTTTGAGAAGTATGCAGCCCCGCTCAGGCTATCCATCATATTGTCCATCCGTGGCAGTGGAAATATGTACCTAATGGTGATCTTATTGATGGCCCTTGAATCAGTGCACATTCGCCATTCTTCTCCTTTATTGGGAGTGAGAACTGTTGGTACTGCATAGGGGCTCAAACTCTCCCTTATCAGCCCTTTATCTAGCAATTCCTATACCCGTTTTCTGATTTCATCATTATCTTTGGGGCTCATCTGGTATGCTGACTTATTCGGTAGACTTGCTCCAGGTATAAAGTCAATATGATGATTGATACTTCTCTTAGGAGGCAATTTGTCTGGTAAATCGTCCACCATAATATCGTTGAATTCCCGTAGCATTTTCTGAATTTCTGCAGGTAAATCAGACATTTCTGTGTGCAACAGCACTGTCTTTTCCCTCCTCACAACAACATATTTAACTTCACTATCTTAAATTTGCTTCGAAAATTGTTTCCACCCATTAGTAACACTTTCATCCCGCTTGTTTCTGTTGTCTCCTCCTCCTTGATGGGCAGAAGTGTGTGCTTGATCCCATCTTTTACAAACTTGTAACAGTTTGTCTTCCCATCATGCACTACCTTCCGGTCATACTGCCATGGCCTTCCTACTGGTATATGACATATGTCCATTGGCATAATATCACAAATAACCTTGTCTTTATACCTGCCAATATGGTACCCAACTTCACAATGTTCGTCAACCAACAGCTGATGGCCTTTCTGCAGCCACGACACCTTATAAGGAGTGGGGTGCTTTAGCTGCTTCAAACCCAACTTCTCTACCATCTCTGTGGCAACCAGATTATCTGTGCTCCCACTGTCGATAATCAACTTGCATCATTTTCCATGTGACTTACAAATTGTCCGAAATAATGCTTTCCTTTGATTTTGTTTAGTTGTTTCTTTGGCTGGTTTCAACAACACTTTATTCAGAACTAATGCTTCCCCTATTTCTGGAACATTTTCTGCTTCCTGGGGAGGTGCCTCTGCTTCCTCCGGCTATGCAACAAACACTCGTCTTTGGCCAGCTTGTTCCGCTTCACGACACTCAAAAGATCTGTGCCCCCACTTGTGGCACCTGTAGCACTAATAGTTAGCTCCTCTGCCTCGGCCATTCCCTTTTCATCGCTGATATGGCCTACCACCTCTAGTGTTGTCCCCTTTTTCTGTTATTCCTGAAGTCTTGGAACTACTGCCCTCTTCACTATTACTGGCAGTTAATCCTCTACCATAGGACTGTCCTCTTCCTCTGCTGGTTCCCTGTCCTCTCCTAGCATTTTATTTTCTGGTGATATTCTCCTCTACCTTCACGGCACTCTAGTAGGCTTCCTCTATATTTTTTGGGGAAAGAATGCTAATTTCATCCAATATTTCCAATCTCAGACCATTTACATACCTTGCTATTTTTTCCATGGTTTTCTCCGTGTAACTAGCTCTTAAATTTACCCGATAGAATTCTTCAGTATACTCTCTCACTGTCATCCCTTTTTGCCTTAGATTTTGCACTTGCCGATGTAGTGCAATTTGGTAATCTTTGGGCAAAAATATGCCCTTGAGCTTGGCCACCATTCTTGGCCATTTCTTTATTGGCAACTTGTTCATCCTTCTTCTTTCCGCTTGGACACTATCCCACCATAGGGTTGCGTGTCCTTTTAGCTTTGTTGTAGTGAACTTAATAACCTATTCACATTTGAAATATTTGTCCAATTCGCTGATCCAATCCAATAGAACTTCTATGGACAAGATGCCATCATAATTTGGAATCTCTGGCTTAGGCTTGCTGCTAGCCAATAAGACCAACCTCAATAATCTCATCTCTGGCCCTTCTTCATCCGATCCATCTGTTGTAACTATGGATTCTTCTTCGTTGTCATCTCCTACGTTCAAATCCCTTCTCCTTCCTGCTTCAACTACCTCCAAACGGGCAGTAAGGATCCTTATTTCCTCCCTGAGTCCTTCATCTACTACTCTGTGCAGACCTCTCCCATGACCTCATCTTCCAACTTCCATGTCTATCCTAGCAATTTTAATATCCTGCTCTGATACCACTTGATGGGTCCAGCCCCATCTTTACCCTTAGCTAACTATATAAAAATGGACGATGATTAATACAATGATTTCGATGGTGACTAATTGTGTGATTAATTTAATCAACTGGTGATTACAATAATTCGCATAGATATTTTGGTTCTGGATTTTATTATTTGTACTTGTGCTGATGGATGATGGACATGTGTCCCTGCCTTGTAAAACACCCTCCCACTTTGGTTAACACTCTCAAACCCTACTCACTTGGTCATTTGTTCGTTGTTCCGGTGGTGGCTCGAGCGTTTCTACTGTTTGTTCTCCGGTGCTAGTTTCTCTGTATGAATGTACTGGTACTGATGTTATTGTTCGGCCTTGGTCTAGTTATGTTCTCTACTTCGCTAGTTGGTAAGTATGCTTGCCGTTCTGTGTCTATTTTAATCCTCTGTCTCCGCATTTGGTGAGGTCTGTCACTTTGTGGAAAGTGTGCTTGCCGTGGAGGCTTTCAACTCCTCTATATACATTCTCTGCAAGTCGTTTTTCCTAACTACTAATGGGTACCTTCTTCTCGATTTCTTCCACTCAATTGTTCTCAAGATTTATCAGTTTATGTTGCTCGGTTTGTTTGCAGGTTATGGTCTTGAGGGTTCGTGGTTTCAGCTTTGTCCACCAACAACAAGTTGAGTTTTTGTTCCAAGCTATCATTAACCTCAGCTTTTTCCTCCGTTAACTGACACAACTGCTCCTTGTGAGCAGAGAACCCTCTGGTGGCTGCGACCTCAAAACTCTGTCTCCTCACTGGTAAGTTTTGAACCCTGGGCTCCCTGTCATTTTGATCCTTCAGTCTATTTTACCGTAGTTCTCACACTCTGTTCTGGTAAATGCTTGCAGGTGGAATTGTTGTGGAGACCCTAGTTTCTTATATTATGCGTGCTGGAAAGACCCAGTAGGGTCACTCCTTGATAACTTTGTCTATTTAATTGCTTCCTGCTGTCATTGGCTTAAATGATGGCCCAGTTAGGTTTTAGGCATAGAGTTCTCTGCCTTTACTTCTGCATAGTCTTGCGATAGACCTCTGGTCTTGCACTGTCTTAGTTTATGTTAGCGGTTGTAGGGTTTATATGTTAGGGTTTCTCAAACCCGTTTTCCATTGTGAACTTTGTTGAACTTCGACAACATTTAAATTCTGTATGGGCTGTAATTTATACTGACAGAGACTATATTGTTCCTCATTGTAAATAAAAAAAAGATTATGTTGCTTAGGAAATACCTGTGTTGTTTCGTTCTATTTCGCCGTCTAGAACCGTGTATTATTAAGGCTTCTTTTCGCTCTATTTTCTTTGATTTATCTAGAACTCCCATGTCTGTCTGGGCTTCTATAGGTTCTCCTACTTTGACACTTGAGAAGTTTGGATTTCTATAGGCCTGTTAAATTCATGCAGATAGAGAAATGTATATGCTCTGTAGAATAAAAAGACTTTTTTTTCACTATATTAGGTAACACAGATTAAAGGACTGTGAATGGACTGCTATGGGAATTTAAATGTAAACTTCTGTGTGTTCAGAGATTTCCATTACTTTCTTCTTTCCAAATAGAACCCGTTACAATACATGCTATTGTCTTTTGAATGATTTTGAAAAACAATTTTCTCTTAACTGTTGTTAGTTACATTTTATTGTTTTCTTAGTTTCTAAAACCATTTGTTTTTCCTACGCTGTAATTTGTAAGAGATAACATAATAATAATAATAAAAATTTACCTACAACAGTTCTTTTAACTCGACCTTTACTTTCCAAAATGCTACATCACTAAGAAATTAAAATAAAAAATGAAAACTAAGTGTTCACTTGAATTTTTCCCTCAGTCCTCACAGAGACCAAATGACCCTCTGTCATGATGATCCCCTTCAGCTAGATGCTCCTGCATCAATTTCAATTTAGTGCCATATCTCCCATGTCACGTATTATTAAAGTTTGCTAACCTTGAAGACTTACCAGTATTCATGGTCATTATGCTTTTCACAATGCTTTCAAGATGATCTTGTAACTTGGGCTTCTTAGGAATCTATGCAACAACGAAGAAATTTATTGGGATTGGAAAGTGGGTTTTGTCGATGGGTTGTTGTATCCATATTACCCTTCTTTTGGTCCCCTGTTAGTAACTCAAACACCTCATACTCTCTTTCTTTGTTTAGGTACAGGTCACATATTTTCTTATTTGTTCAATACTTGTTTTTAATGTGTTGAATATTAAATACATATTTCCTCTTTAGTGAACATCATGAGTTAGGGTTTGGTTGAATGCTTTTATTTCCATAGTCAAAAGCTTTGGTAATTTAGAGACGTTTCTAAAGTTCATCGCCCAATTGAGCATTGCTTAAACTAGTATGATGGTGCAGCAGATGGGTGCGACTTCATGAGAAATCATTTAACAAGTGATGGGTGTATCGACTCAACAATTGAAGCTGGGAACAATTTCTATGCAAATCTTTGCATTATGGCTTTTACGACTGCTTATGAAAATGAATTGGTTATAAAAAACATAGTTACATAAAATTGGAAGGTATTGTTTAACATAAATGTATATAAAATCTATATTATTCATGAAAAACTCTATTGTATTTTATACATGTTTCAATTTTATCTTGTAGATGCATTTCATAGAGTTCTTGAACTATTGGAATTTTATGCAACACTTTGGGTTTTTTAATATATTATTATTGGGTTATTGTAACATATATGTCACTTTTGTGTGATTAATTTCATGTTCACTAACTGACATGGAGATTAACCTATAGACAATTATATTACTTAAAGAATGAATCAATGGCAGCTTCTATATTTTGTGAAAAGAAAGTGGACGCCCAAATGATAGTCCTAGCCTTCAGAGGTACAAAACCATTTGATGCAAATGACTGGTTAATGGATATCAATATATTAATATATGAAACTAATCAAAATAGAAAGTTTCATTTTGGATTTATGGAAGCATTAGGTCTCGATAATAATTTAAAAAATACTCACATCTTTGATAATTGTAGAAGTTCTGAATTGTGGTATGATGACAAAGAAGATCTTGACAAACCTTTGGCCTACATTGGGAGGAACATCAGAAAATTTTGTTAATTCAGCTTTTTCTTCAGGTGTCGTACTAATATCTTGGATGAATAATGAAGTATGCCTTGACCTTGGTGCCCAAACTAATTGGATTTCATTCATGATTGAGCACCAAAATGGAGGCGGTGATCTTAAATTACTAGAACTAATGCAAGTGAGATGTTTCATAGTAATGTTTGTCCATTGGGTGTACAACACAAGAAAATCTGATTGGTATCATATACAACACACACACAATACACACACAACACACACAACACACAACAAACACACATACATATATAAATTAATATATAGAGAGATAGATATGAAAGAGAGAGAGAGAGAAAGAGAGAGAGAATAGAAATTCCACAACAACACTTGTTTAGTTGTTTGATTTGATTGTGTTAAAGTATCTTTTGAGGAAAGTGTTATCACCCAGGTTTTGGTTATAACTCATGATTTATACTTTATATTTATTTAATCTGGTATTTTTTTCCCAAGGTTTGGTTATAACTGATGTGTTTTGCACTTTAATTTAATGTAATCTAATAGTTTTTTCCCATGGTTTTTGCTATATATTCTAATTTATTAATTATTTTTCATTAAATTTTTCTTTTATAAATTAAGATGACCAAGATAGATTTTCACATGGAATTATTTGATGTTCTTTTAACATTTTACATTTATATATATTTTAATTTGAATATTAATTCAAACATATGAAGCCGACATTTTTTTCCTATATATATTTTTCTCGACATGTAAACAATCTTGACATACAATCTAGCAATATTCCTACACATTTCCCCTATATTGGGTTGTAGAGTGTCTCTCGATGCAATCATTTATAACTTGAAGAAACAAATAACAATGCTCAATAATGAACCAAGTAGTAACAAAGCACAAGGATGGATATAATTAAGAATGAATCTCTTCTCAATTTATGTTCTTTCAAAAGAAAGGACAAAAGGAACTGGAGCAAACATTATTAGCACACTTCCCAATTTTCCATCTTCTCATATCAATGAATGAGAAAGGAGTTTCAAATGGAAAGCCATTTGAATCTTTATCCAGAGATATTGTAGTAAAGTTTGTACCTTGTGTCTCTTTCTTTCCAATATTGGAATTTTCTTTCTCTAATAGAAATCCTCATCACCACAAGAAAAACAACCAATGTAGATTAAAATTATTTACTAATAAAATCAATGTATGAGCATTGAAATCATTTTTATCCATCTTACAAATACTCAAATCAAGCATTGAAATCAATTTGATCCATCTTACTAATATTCAAATCAATGCCCTAGAGCAATAAAAAATGAGTCCATTGTATAAATGTTGAAATCAAAGTTGGTATCCATTTTTAAACATTGAAATCAATGCATTATCAATTTTACCTATTGTATATTTTTAATATATATTTGCTTATGATTTTTTAAGTTTTATATTGTTCCTTTTATCATTTTTTAAATCAATATACTATATCTGAATTAGAGGAAATTTTAGCCTAAAGTGGCATCCTATGGAAAAATAATAGAATAATGAGAAAATAATAAAATAAGAGATATGAATTTTGGAGGGAAAAGAAAAAACTACTTTTTTTAATTGTATTTTTTGCTCATCTCCTTATAGGTTTACTCAAATTTCAAATGGAGACACTCGTTGGGTGCAAAATTAAATTTCGCATCCATTGAGTACCCATTATGCATACTTTTGAGAAGTCTCACATTGATAAAAATTGAAAATACATTAGAAAACATGTTCAACATGGTTTTCTAATGTATCTTCAGTTTTTATCAATGTGGCTACTCTCAAACTTATGCATAATGGGTACTCGTTGGATGCAGAATTTAATTTTTCATACAATGAGTATCTACACTTGAAATTTGAGTAAACAAATAAGGAGATAAGCTAAAAAATACAATTAAAAGTAGTTTTTTAAAATTTCCCTCCAAAATATTGACATATGCCTCTTTTTAAATTTAAAATATTTTGATTGGATTACATATTATCCACATGAAAATTTCATGGGTGCTTTTAGGCTGAAATTTCCTCTAATGATCATTGAAAGCATTATATTAATGAAAAGGAGTAATGAAAAAATAAATTGGAGAATCATAAACATCCTCATTGTAGAATTAATTCTCCTAGCTATTTTCGTCTTCATAGAAGCAATCTATACATAAATATTCGTTGATACAAAAGGTAATATTATCCCAATTATGTTGTTAAATTTTCCTCCCTTACTTTCTCTACTATTAAAGGTTTTCCATAACATTTTTATTCAGGTTAACTTCTTAGTTTATATATGTAGAATGTGTTATATCCAGTTTTGATATGTTAATCAATAAATTACCTCTAACCCTCTCTTCCTATGTTTATAAAAAACAAATACAATACTCTTTTCTAAAACCTATAAGTAGTTAAATGATCTTAGCTAGAGCATTTTGGTGAACAATTCGTCTCACTCCCCCTTCCTTTCACCCCACATGTTGGCTTCAAGTCCAAGTCTATATAGACATCTTGTAATCAGATATTTTTAGCATTTATGAAATAATTGTATTTAGAACAACAGTAGGAATTCATATTTTGAAGTTATTGATTCTCTAGAAAATATGAGCTTTAATTTTACATTAGTATTTTATGGAAATAAACTCTTGTTTCTTATTTTTTGTTTACTATGTTATTATTGTTACATATTTTTTAATATATATATGTGTGAGTGAGTGAGTGTGTGTTTAATTCATATATTATTTCTTTTTAGAATTAATAATAAAATTAGCCCTAGTGGGCAGCTCAATTGTTGACCAAAGTAAGATGAAATCTTTGAAAATTGAGATATCCAAGGTTCAAATCCCCCTGGTTGTGACCCAATTTATGGAGAGCAAGATAGGTCATAGACCCCAGAAGTTTACAGGAATTTATGTGTCTAGTTTACTAACCATCTAATTTATCTAACTATGCTAGTTAACTAAATTCAATAGTTATTGATTCTAAAAAAATGTGAGATTTAATTTTTCATTAGTATTTTATTTATGGCAATGAACTCTTATTGATCATTGTGACTTTACTACTTATTTATTGTTACAGTTTTTTTTAAATGTATATATATGTTTAATTCATAATTAATTATTTTTATAATTAATAATAAAAGAATTCCCTAGGGACAGCTCAACTAGCGATGGCCATGTAGATGAAGTATTAGTGCGAGGAATTCTAGTGTTTAAGTTGCTCGATTTCACCTTGTGCATGCAAATAGGGTCCTACATATATTCCTAGAGTGTATAGCATTAGCCGTTGGAATTGACCCCATGTCAAGTGAGTACGAGATTAGCCTAGTTAACAATTCCTCTAGTAAAAAAAGGTTAAAAAAATAAAGCTATAATTTGGTTAATCTTTATGATGTTATTTTTTTTTAATTTTGATTGTATTATGACATAACCGTATTGATTCTTATTATGAATTTATGTATATCAATGTTTATTAATCATTTACTTTATCTAATTCTGCTCGCTAACTTTTTCAATGTTTGATCGATCATTATTGTATTAATAAACTATGTCATGTTTATCATATATATATAGATATAGATATAAATGTATGTATTATGATATATAAAACAAACATAAATCATCATACAAACATCATACATACATAACATAATAAATCTATATATATAGATATAAATATAGTATAGATATATATATATATATATATTATAATATATATATATATATATATATAATATATATATATAATATGACAATAATAAGAAAAAATTCATACTAGACAAATGTAAGTATTAAATTTATAAATAGTCATGGCTTCTCTAATTATGGATTTTTAATGAGGGAATTTTGTATGGATAATAATTCTTGTGTCTAGGATCATTTGGTTTTGGAGGAACAACTACGGCAATGGTGCAAGAGAGTGAAGAGGATTTGGAAAAAAAAGGTAATCGAGTGAAGAAAAATTTCAAAGGGAGTTATTGTGAAGGAGGGATTGAGGAGGCAAGTGAGGGATATAGAAATAGAGGAAGGGGGAGAAAAAAGGGGATGGTAGTTAGTGAGGGAAAGAAAGAAGAAGAGAGCTAGAGATAGATATACAAAGAGAAAAGAGAGAATGAGAGAGGTATTTAGGAAGGGAGGGAAATAGAAAAGAAGTTGGAAGGGGGAGAGAGGGAGAGATAGAGCTAAAAAGGTAGAAGCGAGAGGCAAGGGAATTCCAAGATTACATTGATAGATCAAAATGAGTCAAAAAAAGCTACAAGCATATAAAAATACAAGATTCCAAGAACATGTATCTATTCCTAAGCCATACCTACCTAGCATCTTAACTAACCTCCTAGTTGGTAGCTTAGGCTTGCCAGTGCTTGACACCTAAGAATGCAAGCACATTCCTAGGAACACTCACAAGCACATTGTGGGTTCCCTTTCTTCATGGCCCCATTGCCGCTTTTACAACGATGATTACTATTAGAGTTCTCGATAGTAAAATGAAACCAAAATAATTGGAAAATACAATAAGTTGAGAAGAGTTGTGACAACTCAAAAAAAAGTGAAAATGTTAGAGTTAATGGGATAAATGGGTCTACAATAAATTCAATTTATGGGGAATGTATTCAATACTATGCAAAATGTTTTCAATAATCTAAAATCCACATAGACAACTAAATCAAACAAAATAAAGAAGAAAATGGAAAAAGACATATGCAAAAACACTAGATTTTCTTTGTATTTATTAACATGGTGATTATAATGTTGCATAGTAGAGAAATGGGCATGCCAAGACTCAGTTGGTGTAGTAAAATTTTTACCAAGAACCTCATGTAGGAGCAATGAATATCCTACATGCCCTTCTTAATATTCTTTGTGTTATTGAGAGCCTTTTGAAAGGTATTTCTAATTATAATCAATCCCTCAATCAAGGTCGAGGCATTAGATAGGGCATGGTGCTCCCTTAATATTCATTAACTATAGCCTTTTTCTGATTTTCTTCCTCTACTAGATGTGAGATTGGGAGAATGTATAAGGGAGCATGCTCCATCGAGTAAGTAATATCAATACCAAGTTAATTGTTTCTTAGAATTTCAACAAATAAGAACCATAGTGTCCTACTATTATGACTAGTTCTATAGTGGAGCAACATGATCCATGAAGGCACATGGAGCTCCAATTTGATGCTTGTGCTAACACTTAGAGAAATCACTAGTAGATCAATTGGGGCTTCTCCACGGGAGAAATGCCCTACCACGTGTGTCCATATTGGGGGATATCTATTGAGGGGAAAATGACATAATATATTAAAAATATAATAGGGGATAAAGGGCCTTTAGATTTCCAAATATAAAAAATGGAGCTCAAAACTAATGAAAAATATAAAGGGTTCTAAAAAATGTTAATGAAAAAATGGGTTCCTACAATATTTAGTGAAAGTAGGGTTTTTTTAAATTGGGAAGGTGTATTTGGGTCATATTGGTAGGGGGTTAAATAATGTGATATTTAGATCCATTTTCCAATATGTAGTCAAATTAGGGGTATTTTTTAGTATGCCACAAACGCAGGTGATATGTTAGAGATTCATTGAGTGAAGCTCACATGAATTGACCACACTCACTACCTTATCACTACCCAAATGATTTTGTCACCACCACAAATTTAATGTTCTGATTTATCGCAAAAAATTAAATTGATTTAGACGCCATGATTCCACCATAACCTGAGCACATTGAATTTCTTCTTTCTCCCTCACACAACCCTCACATATGCATTCTACTGCAAAGATACCTCCGATAAAATTTATTTTCAAGGTTGTTTCGCTATAAAAAAAAGCCATAGGTCTAATGCCATAGTGTGGTTATGTGTAAACCAAGGAAAACCTAGGATAATGATGATGCAAGGGGAGTTAAAGGTATAGGTATGAAGACATGGGGTGGAAGCATGGTTGAATGAATCATTTACATGAAGGACACCCTATTAAACCAACACTTAGTTACCCATGTAACATGGTGGGTGGTTGTTACATTATATGGATATCAACATACAATACGAGTACAATGAAAATTCCAAGTTGGACGAAACATAGATTTTGTTAATTAAAGGTTTTTCAGAAAACGTAATATAGAGTAGAACATATTCATAAAGACATCAACTAATAGATTATTAAGACAAGTTAAGTGGTGTAGAGAAACCATTTCTCTATTTTAAAAAGTGTTAAAATTAATAGAAGAAATGTATTGTTCCAATACATATTACAATACATTCTTTTAAAAAACTTTATTTTTCAATAAATTCAAGTTGCATCTATATAAATATCATTATTCTAACTTATAGTAACTTATCATATCACTATAAATATGAAAGTATATTCTATTAAATTAACTTATCTCATTACTATAAATATGAAATTATATTCTATTGTATAATTCAAAATAGATCCGATTCAATAAATATCTATTTAAAAGAGTTTCGCTATTCATATTGTTATTTACTATTGAAAGGTCGAAAACTATTTTTTCAAAATCCTATACCTACTTTGATGATTTATAAATAAACACAAATTGTACGAAAACAAATACATAAAAACAAAACACTATTTAAAAAAAAAAGGTCGAAAACTATTTTTCAAAACCCTATACCTACTTTCATGATTTATAAATAAACACAAATTGTACGAAAACAAATACATAAAAACAAAACACTATACAAAAAAAGTCATAGAAAAGACATAAATTAATTGATTGAAAATGATCGCTCAAAACCATCACTCTATTACATGCATTTCGCAGAAACACAAAAGGGTACGCATAAAAAAACAAAGCACTATGATGTAATTGATTGGAAATTACTACACGTATGTTGTCTTATTAAAAGAGACGCAGAGAAAGACCTAACAAAATGTGTAGGGAGTCGGACAATCATTTTTTGGCGTAGATCTCACTAAATCATTCGTGCGGACTAAGATACTTCCCTCCCCAATAATAGTGCGACGTATATGCGTTTGCGCGTCCAGATACCTGCTATCAATCCATTCCAAACGACACCTCAAAAAAATAATTGTGCAGGTCGCACCTCGAAATTGAATATGATATCTTTTGTTGAAGAGCCGATCACCCATCTCAAGCAGGAGCTGACAGTTATTTTGTTTGGCTCGACCGGGTGGCAAAGAAATTTGGGATTTCTCATGCTTCATTTTGGACGGAGGCAGCTCTGGTCTTTTCGATCTATTAGCATTGGGACCTGCTAGTGGAAAATGGCTATTTCCCATTTGTTAACAATGGTATTTGTAATTTTTTATTAACTTCTGAAAAAGAAGAAAAATGATAAAAATGTAATCTCTTCATTTGAATTATGTTTTCTTTAATTAAGTCTTATGTTTTCTTTAATTAAGTCTTTATGGGTTGTTATTTTATGTGAATTACACTCAACTAACTTGCTGTTTAAGTAGTCGTAATCCACAGGCTTGGGCTAGACCAGACCCTGTCACCATTTATTTGAATTATGTTATTTGAAGTTTACAATTTGGAAATGTTTAAGCTGTTGAACTTGATTTGTGGTTGTGCGTGAAAGCTTAATAAACTACATAACAGATCTTCCATCTTATTTTCAGGAGTTGGATGTATCAAGCAAAGAACACAAACTATTATATGAAGGATTTCAATCGGTGCGGGGGGGCGATTGGATTATCCCTAATACTGTTGAAAATTTAGAAAGCCGAACTATTGTAGAATTACAGCAATAAAGCCGTTTTGGTCCGTTGGTCCTCTGCTTCCTTCAGCTTTCCAAAATGATCTCAATAACGAAACATCAAGAACCAACATGTGGCCTGAATCCGACTGTTCCAGATGGCTCGATTCCCAGACCCAAAATTCAGTCATCTATATTTCTTTCGGAAGCCTTGCTCATGTTTCTAGAGCCCAGATAGAAGAAGTGGCAATGGGATTAGTAGAAAGCAACCAACCCTTCATTTGGGTGCTTCGTCCCGATCTCGTTGAGCCTGGAGCTGAAGACATTCTGCCGAAAGGATTTGTCGAGGAAACCAGAGAAGAGGCTTGGTTTTTGTATGGTCATCCCTGCTGCATGTTTTGTCTCATCCTTCTCTCGGTGGATTTCTCACACACTGTGGATGGAACTCCATTCTGGAGAGCTTATCGTTCGGAGAACCCATGTTGGCGTTTCCTTTATTCATAGATCAATGCACAAACAGATGGATGATTGTAGAAGAGTGGGAAGTGGTCATGGACTTGGGTAGAAGTAGAAGGAGCTTGCAAAACTGCAAATCGCTAGTTGGAAGGGAAGAAGTAGCAAGGACCATCAAGGTATTCATGGGTGAAGAGGCAGGGTGAAAATTGAGATTGAAGGTCGAGCATAGTAGAGAAGTTGTGAAGAAGGCGGTGCTGTACAGCGGGGCATCTAATAAGAATTTGGACTTGTTTGTCGAAGCTTTAAGAACCAAAAATCATACTTAAAGACTAGGATCCAGAGTTTTATTTGTTACAGGGTAATATTTGTCCAAAAAAAATTTTTCCTATGTGGTTTATAAAGGAGATTACTGATGGCTGTATCCACTAAATATTTTCACCAGGTAGATTTACCAGAATGGATCAGTGTCAAGAAATTAGAATTAAGAGATTAAAATGTACTTTTCTGCCAAGATTCAGATTAATATTTATCTTATTTTCTTACGTGTGATTTGGCTATATTATTTTCTTATTTATAAAATCATTTAGAACCAGTAAATCTATTTGCTTAACATTCGAAGGTGCCATGAAATCTGTTTCCCTACCCAAAAGAATTTCATGAAACTCAAAACCTTAAAGTCTGAAAGAAATACAGATTAATATTTATCTTATTTTTCATGTGTGATTTGGATATATTCTTTTCTTATTATTGAATCTGTTAAATTATAATTTCACTGCCCGCGCATGGGTCAGCAGTCAACGGCGCAGAAAACCACTACATCAAACCTAAAACCGGCAGGAAGATATTGCACCGCTTTTGGCTCAAGGAGGTTTCCGTACCATGGTAGTCCGATGCCGACAAGTGTCCAACTGTGATGCTGGCATGACATAAGCACCTGACACTTTTCGGAAGGTATCTTTCACCCATCTCACCCCTTCCGATATCGTTTTCACCCGTCGATTTACCTTCAGCATTTACCTCCGTTGATTTACCAAGTTGCACGATGGGTTAAAGAGCAGTCAGAAAAGTCTTCCGATACGCAACCTCCGCCGTGGGATTAAAGGCAAGTTTGTCCGCCGTCCATCTCAAGGAAAGTACACGGGACTGTTGACAATTAAATATAACCCATACCCTATGTTTATTATTATGTCATATATTTGGTAATTTCTTTAATGTTTTTGATACGGCGAAGTTAATAGGAGTATGGGCGAAAATGTAAGGTAAGTTTTATTTAATTTTTTAATATATGTTTTTGAGGAGCGTTGACTCCATTGTAATTTAGTATATTGTACACGGGGAGAAAAAATTTTAGTTCTCGGCAGCAAAGAAAACAGAGGGTCCGCAGCACCCGTAAAAGAACAGAGTGAATTTTTGTATTGGAGGGAGGAATGCACAGATGTGCATAAATACTTTTGGATTTGTAATGTAAAAAGTCTTTTTATGCAGCAGAGTAATTTTGGTTTGTAAGAAGTAAAAATTGCACAGCAGTGCAGAAGCAGGAGGAGAAGTAAATGAAACTAGTGGATAGTTTTTTTTTTGTTGAAAACCATGTATTGTTTCACACAGGTGAAAAGGTAACTCTGTAACTCCCTGTAAGTTTTGTTTTCACACAACAGTGAATGTAAATGAAATATTTACACACAGTGGTGTAAAATTT
>APFE031690617.1:98317-149374 GCA_000404065.3 Pinus taeda
TCTCAGGATCAGGGCAGATTTGAAAAACAAAAATGAAATTGCAGCAGTTACCCAAGAGGCCTTCCAAAGCATGCCAAAGGATGAAAATTGGTTGTGGCACCTGAGATTTGGACATCTCAGTTTTGGAGGCCTAAACTTGTTAAGCACAAAAAGAATGATGAAAGGATTACCATTGATAGAGAAACCGGACAACCTATGTGAAGGTTGCATTTTGGGGAAACAACATAGAGAAAGTTTTCCATCAGGTAAAAGCATAAGGGAAAAGGCACCCTTAAAGATCATCCACTCAGATTTATGTGGACAGATGCAACCTCCATCATTAGCAGGCAACCAATATTTCCTAACATTTATTGATGACTTTACAAGAAAAACTTGGGTATATTTTCTTAAAAACAAAAGTGAAGTGTTTGAAAAATTCCGAAATTTCAAGGCACTTGTGGAAAACCAAAGCGGGCTGCACATTAAAGTTTTCAGAACTGATAGAGGAGGTGAGTATATCTCCAAGGAGTTTCTACGATTTTGTAGAGAAAATGGAATTAACAAACAATTTACAACTAGATACACCCCACAACAAAATGGAGTTGCCGAAAGGAAAAACAGGACAATCATGGATATGGCAAGAAGCATGTTGAAGGAAAAGCATTTGCCAAATGATTATTGGGCTGAAGCTGTAAATTGTGCAGCGTATATTTTGAACAGGTGTCCTACAAAAGCAGTGATGAACAGGTGCCAGAAGAAGCGTGGAGTGGGAGAAAGCAAGGAGTCACCCACATGAGAGTTTTTGGATGTGTGGCCTATGCACACATTCCAGATCAGCTAAGGAGGAAGTTGGACAGCAAAGGGGAGAAATGTATCTTCATTGGATACAATGAGGAATCCAAAGCCTACAGGTTGTATATCCCATCTACCAAGAAGTTTTTCATCAGCAGAGATGTTCAATTCATTGAAGAGGAAGCTTGGGATGGAAGCATAGAGAAAACAGTGAATGTTAAAAACTATTTGTCTCATGATGAAGATGATGAGGAGGTGGCTGAAATGCATCCCCAAACAGCAGCGCCAACACAAGGACAACAAGGGACACCATTGAGGATAAATGAGAGTGCTTCTCCAAGCACACCACAAGGAGGAAACTCAAGTGCGTCTTCAAGCACTTGCACACCCAATGAAAGAGGTAAGAAGTTTAGAAATCTAAGTGATATTTATGATGAAGGAATGAATTCCTTATTTGCCTTGTTTTGTCATGTTGATGATCCTATTCATTTCGAGGATGCAATTAAAGATAAGAAATGGATAGAAGCTATGGATGAGGAGCTGAATGCCATAGAAAGAAACAAAACATGGGATTTGGTTGAGCTACCAAAAGGTAAAGAAGTCATTGGAGTGAAATGGGTTTACAAGACCAAGAGCAATGCTGAAGGCAACACTGGTTGTCAAAGGGTACAAGCAGCAGTATGGGAGAGATTATGAGGAGACTTTTGCACCGGTTGCAAGAATGGAAACCGTGAGAGCAGTCTTGTCCATAGCAGCACAAAACAAATGGAAAGTCTACCAAATGGACATGAAGTCAACATTCCTAAATGGAGTGTTAAAGGAAGATGTTTATGTTGAACAACCTCTAGGCTATGAGAAAAAAGGTGAAGAGCACAAAGTGTGCAAATTGAAGAAAGCTCTTTATGGGCTGAAGCAAGTGCCAAGAGCATGGTACAACAGAATAGATTCATATATATTGGATAATAAATTCGACAAGTGTGAAGGAGAACCCACCGTCTACATCAAAAAAAAAGATGGTAAAATTTTAATTGTTGTCTTATATGTTGATGTTATTTTCACAGGTAATGATGATCAGCTCATTAAGAATTTTAAATCAGTCATGAAAGAGGAATTTGAAATGACTGACATGGGTTTCTTGAGATACTTATTAGGCATAGAAGTAGATCAAAATGAAAAAGGAATTTTTATCTCACAGGCAAGATATGTAAATCAAGTACTGAGCAGATTTAACATGCAAGAATGCAAGGCAGCGATCACTCCCACAGTAATGGGATTAAAACTCAGGAGAGAGGACAGCAGCAAGGATTTTGATCCTAGTTTGTACAAGAGTATTGTAGGCAGACTTATGTATTTAATAGCAACCAGGCTTGACATTATGTATGCTGTTAGTTTAATTTCCAGATTCATGGAGAGGCCAAAGGAGGCACATTGGCAGGCAGCAAAAAGAATTTTGAGGTATGTCAAAGATACCAAAATGTTTGGAATTATAAATAATGTCTCAGAACATTCAGATTTGGTTGGATACACTGATAGTGATTGGGCTAGAAGTGTTGATGATCGGAAAAGCACTTCCGGTTATGTTTTTCATATGGGTTCAGGAGCCATTTCATGGGCTTCTAAGAAACAGTCCATTGTAGCATTGTCTACAACAGAGGCTGAATATGAGGCAGCTACAGCAGCAACATGTCAAGCAGTTTGGATGAGAAGGATGTTGAGGAGCTTAGGCCAAGAGCAGGCAAAAGCGACAGTGATTTTTTGTGACAATAGCTCAGCTATTGCATTGTCAAAGAATTAAGTGTTTCATAAGAGAACGAAACACATTGATACAAGGTTTCACTACATCAGAGAATTGGTGAACAATGGAGAAATTGTCCTAGAACATTGCAGGACTCAAGAACAGGTTGCAGACATCTTGACAAAGCCACTCGATCAGAAAAGCTTTGAATTTTTGAGGAAGTGTCTGGTATGACCGAATGCCCAGTAGTTGAAATTAAAGGGGAGTGTTGAAAATGTAATTTCAACGCAGCCGTACCAACGCCCAAAACCACCACAGTAAAACCACAAACCCGCGGTAAGTTTTTCGGACCGCTTTTGTGTGAAGGCAGTTTTCGCACATAGGCGACCCGAGAAAATTTAGAGCTGACGCGTGGCTCTCCCCATACGTCACCCTCTGACAGTTTCTCGGGAGGTAAAGTTCGGTTAAAAAGGCTCACCCGATATTCTCCTCCGCCTTCCGATCTACTCCATCAATCTCTGCCGTCAATTGTTCCAAGATGCATACAAGCCTGCAATAAATGTTACGTGGAGTAAAGTTCGGTTAAAAAGGCTCACCCGATATCACTTTGGACCGTTCGATTAGATCAACGGTTGACGGGCATCACAAACCTACAGCAAATAAATTTTGACATTGCGTAAAGTTTTTGGGTTGACCGCCAGTGAAACATAAAGGCAATTTAAATGGGTTCGTAGAGTTTTGGTAAAAGCTTTTAATTTTAATATTTTTATTTCTTAAGGAGGTATGGCGAATTTATAATAGTTATGGGCAATGTCATGTAGTTTTTAATTATATTGTTTTTAATTATTCACCGGCGTAAGTTTTGTTTTACTGAACAAGTAAAACACATATTGTAATTTTTTTTGGTCAATTGTGTTGTGAAATGAAACGCACAGCAGTGCGAAGTAGGGAGTAAGAAAACCAGGGGAAGCATGTATCAGTAAAAAAAACCTTGAAATCTTTCACACAGCAGTGAAAAGGGTAATGTAAGTTTTTGGTGAATGCGTAATTTCCACACAGCAGTGTGTTGATTTTTATTTTTTATTTTTTATTTCTACAGCAGTAAATGTAAAAGTTATTTTACAGCAGTGAATGAAGATTTTACACAGCAGTGTAAAAATCATTTTGTAAAAGAGACTGAGTTTTACTGAGTTGTTTTTGGTGAATCCCTTTTAGCATAGGGGATGAATATGTATAAGTGATTTTTTTTGTTTTAATGAATAGAAATCTTTTTATGGTGGTGCAATACTCTGTTCTTCTGTAATTTTTTTTTAAAGCTTCGGTGTGCACAAAAGATCCTGTGGATTAAAGAAAACAGAGCATTGCCTCTGTGTTCTTGAATTTTTGTGTTTTTGAGATTTTACCAGAAAAATCCCAACGCACAGTCACTGGTGATGGATGTGACTAAGATCAGTCGCACATTCAACTTTCAGTGTAATTGCGCTTTCGGGTTGCATGATGGAGTTTAAAAAATGCAATTTTGCAACTTGTGTTATGGTAGGAGAGGTGAAGAGACCTCCATTCACACCGCAATCCTTAGGTATGACCTTCAGCTATAAATCTGGCGATGATAATATTCGTGCTCATGCTCCGGGGTTGCAGCAACTAACCACACCTAAAATAACTTTTGTTTCTCTCCAATCATCAAAGCTAGATTAAAGTAATGCATTTGAAGAACCAACATGAGTTGCAGGAAACACCACTGAGAGACTGTTGTAAGGGTGCTGGTAGAAACGACATTCACATGACCATGGAGACCCTTGGAGGTAGAGCGACGCCATAATCGTTCACCTTTAGAATGATTCCAAACAATGAAAGCAGCCAGCAAGGTAGTTGTGGGTCTTATCGTTACATGTATTTGCAGGCCGTGAATGAATCCCTCCCTACATCGCCAAATGAACTTCTCATGGCACCTGCCCAACGTAATCATGGTCTCTCTCTCTCTTTGCAAAACTAAACTGGAGGCTCTTTTACATCGACCAATTCTATAAATGGATGAAGCATGACTTTTTTAATCCCTCAAGCCGCTGCGAAGCAGGCTTCCTTTCATATTAGCGTTGTATAACTCACTTCTAAGATCATTGACTATATCCATATCTTTAACTGTCGCATGGTCGCGAAAGATGATGAGTCGCATGGATTGTTTGCTGCTCCAAGTGCGATTTTGCGACCTGTTAGTTGATAGAGCGATCTAGTCGAGAATCAGCTGATGTGACTCTTTCAAAGTAATATTGTGGGAGTGTGATCGTTCAAGTCACAAATGGAAGGTCATGGTGCTGCCCAGCGACATTTTAACTGAGGACTGTCTCCCGTGAGTGGGTTTCCAAGGTATCCCAAGCCGGTTCCCTTGGCAAAGTGGTTTCGTCTGTATAGCGATTTTGAATGATACCTGGGAAATATTTGTATTCCGACAAGATGTAGAGGAGTTTGAACCCGTAAATTCCGAAATGTGTGTACAACTCCGGAAAGGTGCGACCTCTATGCGAGTAGCAATTAGAAGGTTTGATCTCGAGTCTTCATTCACGAATGAGCATAGGACTCTGATTTTCCAATAATGAAAGCGAACATCCTGACTCCCATTCACTCCCTTCCACTACCGATGTCTCGTTTGCGCTTGTCGTTGGAGGGTCCCAGTAATACTAACGTTGAACGATCGTAGTAATACTGGTCTAACATTATAGGAGATGCAAACATTTCCCATATACACGTTTTGGTATTTGATCCCTTGACAATAGCGACAGCCACCCCAAACTTCTAATGTTAATTCCATGGCCTCGTACACAGTTGACATTCTGAATTACCATGTCAAAGGAATCACTAACTATGGAGAGGCAATCATCCGGTTCCACTGAGGCTATTGGTAACCACAACATGTGTGGACGCTGCAATGTGAATGCCATCAGTGTTAGGACTATGTTTAGGTGTTGTCACCTCGATATTGCTTGCTTCTACCACAACACATTTCTTGAAATTAATGTGTATTTGTTGGTTGTTCTTCACAATCAAGTTCCTCACTACCAGGTGGTTGTTTGAATCAAATGTAACTGCCACTCGAGCCGATCGACATGGATTTGTTTTGTTGATTTTGCAGGACGCTGCCCACCATCTATCTCCGCTTCCATAAATCAACCCTCCGCCCCCAATTGTTAGATTGTTTATTCCATGGGAGAGTAGTGAGTGACTAGATTTCAAGTTTTCCCAAATGCTTGGATCCTCAAAGGCTATGATTGTTCCATAAATCTTGACTGTGAGTGGATACTGATAGGGACCGGAGAAGTTGAGGGGCTTGACTAGGTAAGAATTTGCTCTTGGAACTAACAAGACTGAAGGGCTTGATAAACATGCTTCATTCCACCTCGTTATGAAACCCCATGTATCATTGGTGTATCCATCTCCTACAGCACCAAACTCATCAACGTTCACTACTAGATGATGAGCAGTGAAAATGTCTAAACCAATTTCCGTCCCTGGCTCTTCGAGTCCAAACCTATAAAGGCCACTGTGGCTGCTCCTTCTTCATTAAATATATGTCTAATGCAGCTCCATTTAAATCCTTGCAACGAAAATGGCATAAATGATTCAAACCGTGAAAATAATTTCATCTGGGGGTGGTAGTAAAATTGCAACTAAAGTAAAACAAGAGTTGCTCAAATACAACACTTTGGGACCTTAATGGACTTATGAATTGCAAGCGATTTATGAGATTCCAAAAGCAATGGTGCATCTATCAATTTAAGGGTGTCGAGGAAGATGACAATTTAGGGAATCCTAATGCACTCAAGGGGACGATGATTAAGACAAAGTGGGGTTACTGTCATGAGGGATTATCACAAACCCTTATGCATATGTGTGGTCATGCTTCAGGGTGAGTCAAGCAGAGCTTAAAATAACATGCGCACTTCGATCACATATGTCTAGCCTTACAAGGATGCAAGGGTAGTATATACTCTTTGCAAACCCTAATGCACATGTTGAGGTGAAGGATCCGCCAAGGGCCTGACGAAAATGCACTGCTATTACTCCCATGATGATACCATGTGATGCCGAGGAGAGTGCACCTTTAGAGGCATGTGAATTTGGTGGCAACAAAAAGGGGGAAAACACTCTTCTAACCATCTAGGGTTTTTTTAAACCCTAATATTGTGAGTCTCACGAGAAGCCACCTTGAATGCATGCTTATTCAAGTATAGGACCTCCACTAGTCATGGCGTGTATCATGTGAACATGAGCTTTAAAATCACAAGAAACTATTAACGCATGAATGAAACCACTAACCTTGGAAACCTTAATAGCTTGGGATGAGTGGTGGGGTACCGAAAATTTTGAATATGTCTCAAAATTTGGGTGGTATTGTAGTGGCTACAACAAAGTGCCAATAATCAATTGTGATAAAGTGATGCAGTCGGTTAATCCAAATTTGATCAGCAGATGCTACTTTTTCCTTGATCAAATTGAACTCGTAACTCATAGTTGGTGCAAAATCCAACCCTAATTGCAGGTAAATTTCATTATCTCGGTTACTGGAACTCGTAGCTGATCCAAAACCGATACAGATTGTGTTACCTCGGTTACACAAGAAATGGGGAGATTGTAGACAAATTGTGTTATCTAATTGGTTATACAAATTACTTGCAGATTGTAGACAAATCGTGTTGCTTTTGTTACACGAGTAACTAGAAAATGTAAAAAAACAAGAAATGTTTAAAACAAAACTTGAAAATGCGAAAAGAAAATCCTGTTGATGTCCATTTTTATAAAAATCATGTGCCTTTGAAGATATCTTTGAAATTTTTTTGATGATACAATGTCAATTTTTATAAAAAAATTAATTGTATTTAAAAATATATTTGTATTTTAATAAATTTGATTTCTTCTTTGCTGAATCATTTTCGAGTTTAAATGGATATAAATTTGTTTTTCTCCTGGAAAACTATGTTAAAACTTTAAAAGATCATGGTTATATATATATATATATATATATATGAATATTTTGATCATTTAAAATTTAAAATATCACTTATAATCTATAATACCAAATAAAAATGCTTAATAAATAATGAAGTGAGCATTAGGAAGGTACAAGGATGCATATAATTAATAGTGAATCTATCATGAGTTTGCCTCCAATTTTTTTTGTTGTATTCCTTCAATTTTTTGTTATAGAAATAGTTGCCAACTTTCCATATTTTCATATCAACCAATGAGAAAGGAGGTTTGCCAAAGTTATACTAATTTCTTTTTTCAATGGCAATCCTTCCTACCACAAAAAAAGGAAACACTAAAATCAATTGATAACATGGCAACCAATGTAGTTCCAAATTATTGATTTTATGAATTTTATAAAGCTTGGTCTATCTAATAGACAAAATGATCTTGTTTTTTTTGTGCATTTTTTCCTATCAATTGTCAATTTTGAATTTGGTAGAGATTTTTAACAATCATACTTTTAATTTGTTTAATTTGAAAATTCCAAATGTAGGGATTTTTCATATTAATAAATTCATTTGCGCATTCAAAAATGCATTTTAAACAACAATAAATTGCAATCTCACCTAAAATTGTATGGCCACATCCTAAGGGAATAACCCACTTTGTTTATTAGTTAAACTGAATGAAATCAATGCATCAAAACTTGAAATCATTTTGATCCATCTTACAAATATTCCAATCAATGCATTATATTAAAAGTAGAGCAATAAAACAATGAATGTACAAGTTGACATATGCTACACTACTACACTAAGGGCACTTTTAAGACATTTTTTTAAGACAAGAAATCTTTTGTCTTAAAAAATCACATTTCATTTTAGTTATTTTACATTAAAATTTAATATGAATTGAATTGTATTAAATATAAGCTTTAAGATGAAAACAATTTGAGACAAAAATATTTTAAGACACAACTTGATATTTAAGACAAAAATAGTTTAAGACAAAAATATTTTGAGACAAACTTTATATTTGAGACAAAAGTAGTTTGAGACAAACATTTAAAGACAAAGCTTTATATTTAAGACAAAAACAATTTAAGACAAAATTATTTTAAGACAAAATTTTATATTTAAGATAAAAATAGTTTGAGACAAAAATATTTTAAGACAAAAGTATTTTAAAACAAAACTTTATATTTAAGACAATGGCCACTTTAGATGGAACCTATTTAAGATAATTAACAATTAAGACACAAACATGTCAATTTAAGACAATATTATCTAACAACTGCAAAATTCACTCTGACAGTGCACCCTAAGTGCGCCAACTTCTAGGCAACTACTATGTTGTGCCTATACCGAGGTTGTTATTTTACTTACCATTCATGTTATCTTATATAAAGACAACAATTTGTTGGGCTCTTTGTTTTGTGGGGGTAGTCTACTAAGAAGGACACGACAACTTTTACTCACAAGATTTATTGGACATCAATTCCTTGTTTTTTCCTTTCATATCTACTGATATGATTAGAGACAACTTGTCTAATGTTGCATTTGGCACTACTACACGAAGGGGGATTTTAAGACAATTTTTTAAGAGAAAATAAATATTTTTTCTTCAACTTTTCAATACGAGGCACTAGTAAAAGAGGGTAAAGGTAAAGGATTAGGGGTTTGTCTTTACATTTTTGATGGGTTCTTCAAGAAGTGGAGTGATTGAGGTCGACAAAAATAGATGGGATTTAGGGTGATGGAGGTCGACAACAGACGTGTGCTTCATGAGAGAAGTGATGGAAGAACTTTTGTTGAACATGGATAAGCAGTATCATAGTTGGAGTACTTTTCAAGGTCTCCATCAATTTTGTTTTAATATGTGTTTTTTTACTAATTCATTTATTTTGAATGCTACTTCTATCTGTTGGTTGCTATTATTAGCACATTATTGTGCTAAAATTCTTGACTGTCATCGACAAAATAGATTAGATTCACCTGAAGGATTGTTGAAAAATGCAGCAATAAATTCTTAATTTGATTTTTCCTTCATTAAATTGAGAAAAATGAATTTCCACATCAGCATACAACTTGGATGCAATTAACTTGTGTGACATGCCTTGTGTCACCGAGTTTACTAAGTAAATTCGAGTTAGAGGAGTTAGAGTTTAGTTAAGAATTTTTTATTGCTAATTTGTATCAATCAATGTTAGTTCTCTCAAGTTGTATTCAATTAAACTAGTTCTAATTGTTGGAGGAACTCGTGGAAGGTCAGTTGTGCAATGGGACTTTAGTCAAACTCAGTGATCATCTAGTTAACTGATCAGTCATCCCAAAATAACTAGTGCATGCAAAGAATTCAAGTTCCCCAGTTGTGGTGCAGATTCCAAGGAAGTGTAAAATTAGTTGTGGACTGGTCTTGAGTGTACAAGTGTTGCACGCAATCAGATGATCAACCTTGGGAATTGCACAATCCATTTTGGAAAAATTCCTAAATAATAGGGGAATAATTTCTCAACGAATTGTGCAAGGAAATAACGGCTCAAGAAAAGGCATAAATTGACTAAGTCTGGGTTAGAGCTTCTCAATAAGTAGAGATAGAGGCTATTCATTTGCAGGTTGTGCTAGTTGAGAAAAGCAATTGTAATACAACTATGTTCATCATGTTAATGCAAGCATACATTGGGGTTTTTACCAGATTTTTTTCCCTAACAAAGATATTGCATGCATGTGTGTTATTTCTTATTGAATGTCTGAAATTTTTGTTCTAAGTTGGGAATTAACTTCCATAGTGTAGTAGAGTAGGTTTTTGTCTTGTAATTCTGATTAAAACTTCATGAGTAGTGGAAAATCTACACCATAATTTCTACATGGTATTAGAGCAAGATTCACATTAGAGCAGGAATTTTGAAGTTGTTTCTCAGGAGGTTCAAATTTGCAGTTCAGTGTAGCAGATCTCTTCAGAGCTGAGAAGATGACCTTCGATGGGTTGAGGCTAGAGTATGCCTTGGAATGAAACTCTAATTTCATTGCATGGAAGGATTCCATGGAGGATGTATTCGATGATAATGGATTTCTAGAATACATTAAGGGAGATGTTGCAAAACCAACGAAATATGATGCTGAAAACCTTGCTCAGTGGAAGAAAGATGTAAGCAAGGTGAGGAGAATAATATTGGAGGGAGTATGAGACCTAGTGGAGGGAGTACAAGTCCACATTGTCACCAATCTCCATGGGAAAGAAAATACTTATGCAATGTGGTAGACAATGACAAATCTATTCTAGAATAGTAGTGACCACAGGAAGCTGGAGCTCAACGATAAACTTTGAAATATCAAGATGTAGAAGAATGACATTATCCCGTAGTATCTGAGCAGGTTCACACAAATTCGGTATGACCTTGCAATAGTTGGTGTTATTGTTTCAGAGGATGACTTGGTAAGCCTAGCCCTTCTAGGCCTTCCCAAGAACTGGCATAACTATCAAGATTCAGTGAATGGAAGGGAGAAACTACCAAATTGGGAACACTTATGCTTTGATTTGGTACAGGAGGAAATAAGGTGGAATACCAAAGATGGGACCTCATCCATGGGCAAGGATAAAGAAAACTTTGGATTGGCTTGAAAGGGAAATAAGGGAAAAGGGAAAAAATCTTAAACCAAACCAGAATCGAGTCAAGGTGGGTAGAAGAAATATCTGTCAAAAATTAAATGCTTCCATTGTCATCAATGCGGGCACTATGCCATGAAATCTTAGGAGGAGCAACATGTTAAACCTTCGCTTCATAGTTCGAGCTTGACTTTACCCTTATCGTATGCATGTCTAGCACAATAATGGGAGCATGTGGTACTTGGACTCAAGTGCATCGTTCCACATGCAAAGGTGTAAATAATTTTTTAGTGACTTAGAGGAGAAAGATATCTAGATGCACATTAAGCTAGGGGATGAAAAAAGGTACAATGTGACTAGTATTGGTATAGTCACCTTTCATAGGGAGTCAGGCTCACCTCTCAGGTTCAGGATGTCATGTTTGTTCTAGGCCTAAAGAAAAATATCATCTTTGTTGCATTTTTGGAAGACCATGGTTGTGAAGTGATAGTCATCAAAGGAAAAGCATTCGTGAGACACATAACAGGATAGGTGAAGCAAATCAGGGTTTGTGTGAAGAACCTATATAAGCTAGATGTGGAAGAATGTATTGCATTAAGCACTAAGGCAGAGAAAGTGCAGGTTGCGATGTCGATGAACTTTGGCACAAAATACTTGGCCATTTGCATTGTGGTACCTCGAATATTATACAACAAATAACCACTGCCCTCCCTAAAGGAGCACTTAAGTAGTAGGATGTACACAAATGATGTACATTGCGAAGTACATAAAATCCACATTACATGATCGGGACAACAAAGCACATGTAGTCCACGAAAGAATCCACTATCATGTTTATGGACCTTTCTCTACAACCTCCACTCTCAGAGACAAATATTTTGTCATTTTTATTGATAACTTCTCATTAAAGTGTTGGATCTTCTTCATGTGGAAGAAATATGAGACATTCTCCAAGTTCGTAGAATTCAAGACACTGGTTGAAAAAGAAGCTAGAAAGAAGGTGAACGCTCTGTTGTAGCAGTAGAAACACCCTCCAAAATTTTGGCCTGCACTTAATTTTTGGAGCCTAATATGGACATTGTGATCAATTGTTCCTTAGTCACTTATTGGTAATTTGATGATCTCAAGCTCCCCTTTTCAATCTTAAGAGTCGTTCATGCTTTTATATTTACATAGAATGTGTCATCTTTGGGCATTGGGGTTATCGCTTATCATGTAAGGGAGGTTTGTTTTGCTTCAAGGCGAAATATTTATATTAATGCATTATCGTCACCACATAGACATGTTTCACACTCATTTCACACACTCTTACACAAGTGTCGCATTTATCCTCCGAAAGTCTATCATCGGAGCCACACTTGTCGTAAGATGCCACAAAGATTGTTGCATTCAGCAAAGTATGTGTTATATGTTCTGGATGGACTATGTCGTATCGCTAAGTTTTCAAGTTTGTGATCATAGTCAAGTTTTATCACTATTCACATCAGTTCCATTGATCCCACACTTAGCCAAATTTTGGAGTTTCCTTAGCAACCTAGACTCATCCAACTTTCCTAAACTATGCACTTCACATATGTAACCCTCAAAATTTTCCCTTTCTTGTTGGAACCATGCAATGCACAAAAATCTCAACCTGACTTAGCATTCAAAACTACACAATAGTTTCCTCCAATCTCCTTCCCTCAGTCGGAACCCACTGTCTCCAGAAATTGTGCAGTTTTGTCCCTTGACTACCTAGTCTCCCTTGCATCCTGAAATTCCATAGATGTGTCCTCCTAGGGCCTCATCCCATGCAGTGCCTTGTATCCTAAAAATTTGTAAATGTGTCCTCCTAGGGCCTCATCCCCCAACAGTCACTGCCCGTTGAAACTACACAATTATGTCTCTCAGGGGCCACAAAGAAGGATGACATGATAGATGAATCTCAAGTAGCTGAAGAGAAAAATAAGTAGACAAAAGAACATGGAAAATTTTAGGGGATAATGTTCGCCCACTAGGCTAATTTTCCATGATTTTCCACAAAAAAGAATCGCCAATTTCCAGTTTTTATAAAAGACGATTCACCCAAATTTTACAATATAAAATTATTTTACCTTGAAATTCACCAACAATACATAGAGACTATATATAAAATCATTATAAATTTGAATAATTTTACAAATATATTGATAAAAATTTTATAGTTTGCATATTAGGGATTAGTGAGATTCACCAATGTTTTTAAACTTCAATAACATTTTCCATCCTTAAAATTTTCCTTGCAAAGGAACGAAAGGTATGATAGCATATCAGTACCACATGAAGACTCCATTTGATGCATAACCCTTTGGAGGTTAGGTATGGAAAAAAAAGAATAGCTTTTGAAATACACCTCTTAGTGTAGCTTAAAAGATTTCTTATCATTGTCATATCATTATGTCTTCAATGACATGCATGGTTGCAATAACTGAAAGTCATTCCATGTGTTTCCTCTACGTGTATTGCTCCCTTTCACTTGTTTATTACATAGATTAGAAGATGAAGAGTATTACCACTTGTTTATTTATGCTACGGAGATTGTGACCAACATGATCTTATGACTAACGAGGCATGATGCAAGGCATCCTAAGTGGGATGAAAGATGTTTGATGATATGTATATAGTTAGTACACTCCTTTGTATTAATCCTTGCTTTGTATCTTGCATGTACCCTCACCGTCTGTCAAATTTGGCTACCTGCTGCCAGTAATCTCTTAGCTATCTCCCAAAAAAGCAGGGGAAGGAATTTCCTTCAACCCGATTTCTTCAAGGTTCTTCATAGAAATTATAGAGCTAAGAGCAGGGGATGTGGAATCTCACTATCAAATTCTTGAAAATACTTTGCATGTTCGAATCTATCCAAACGATTAAGCTATCACTCAACAACATTATCAATCTTTAAAGACTCAAGAAAGATCACGTCTCTAGATATTATAAACTTCGTATTCACTTCATCATAGACATGGTATTATTTGGAGGTATGAGTACCCAAATAAGATACATTTGTGACTCCTTGCACTGAGTTTTTTTATTTGTTCCTTAGGTATGAAGGCATAACAGGAGGAACCAAAAACCCTAAGATGCCTCACTGAAGGAATGTGGCCATGCCACATTTCATAGGGAGTCTTGTTTCTGATAGCATGAGATGGACACCTATTCTTTATATATAGAACACATAGAATCACATCAGCCCAAAACCTTATGAACTTAACATGTGAACTATGAAAATTTCATAGTGAAAGTAATACATTCTAGTGAACTATGAGTTGAAAAATGTAGCAAGAAATTCTCAATTTGATTTTTCCTTGATTAAGTTGAAAAAAATCGAATTTCCGCATCAACAAACAACTTAGATAATGTTAACTTGTGTGACATGGCTTGTGTCACCTACTTTACTCAGTAAATTCAAGTTGGAGGAGTTATAGTTCAGTTCTGCATATGTGATTGCTAATTTGTAGCAATAAAGGTCAATTATCTCAAGTTGTTGTTAGTTAAACTAGTTCTAACTTTTGGAGGAACTAGTGGAAGGTCATTTAAGCAGTGGGACTTCAGTAAAACTCAATGATCATACAGTTAACTAATCAATCAACCCAAAATAATTAGGGCATGCAGAGAATTCAAGTTCCCTAAGATTGGTGGAGATTCCAAGGCAGTTTTAATTTCTTGTAGCTCACACAATTGCAAAAACTTACTACATAGTGGAGGAGGTAGCTTGAGTAGGAGCTTCTTGTGAAATTGGATAGGGAATGATTGTTGGCAGCATTAATAGCCTACCAACAATTTGTTTTGCACCACACTTCAATGTTTTGGGCAGGGTTTTTGAGGGTGGACAATTTTTCTGATGCTTTTTGCTCATGCACATCCTGACTAACTATCTTGGTAGATCTGTAATAGTTCCTTGCATGCACATCCTCACTAAATATGTTTTAGGATGTATGTACTAGTTCGTTGCAAATTTTTGTTTGTCAAGGCTTAACTACTTATGATCTTAGGTGCTCACAACAATCCTACAATTTATGGCACACTCAAAATCACCATTCTTGAAAGGATCCGACAAAACGACTTTAGAGGAAGACTAGAAGGGCATACTCTTATTGGAACTAGCCTATAACTAGTGGAATTGGCTGGTCCCCATGGTTTTAGATTTGTACTAGTCTAATTAGGTGGTTCATATTGGCTAAGGTTGGTCTTGTATTGAACTAACCTTAAAACACCAAAGTGACTAGTTCTCTACTAAACTGACCAATTCTAAAGAATGTAGTGCAACATAGCTAATGACCACCAAATATTATTTTTTTAATAAAAATACTTAAAAGGAAAAGAAATATCTTAACCCTAGGGCCCTACAAAACCTAACTCTAGTAATTAATGGTAATACTTATTTTTTAAAGTTAAAGTAAAAGTTGACATTCTCCTTATCTTTCCTTTTTGAAAAGGAAAGATAAGGATAATGTCAACTTTTACTTAAATTTTTAATATTGACATTAATTGTTTTGGGTTGTTTCAAAGTGGTTCCAACTTCATTCAATTTTGAGAAAGTCAAATTTTAGATCCCATTCAAAATTTAGTGGTGACTGTTTGAACCGATTCTTCGTAATGAGTCCTAGACTTTGACTTCCAATTTTTCATGTGCATTTATTGCATAATCATCTTCCTCATGAGACTTTGCAGTAGAAGTTGATATTTAATACATTGCAAGTACTTGACCTAACTTAGGGAACCTTCAGCTACCCCTCCCAAGTTTCTCCTCAACATTGAAATTTTCTTTGGAAGCATGCATTCATTTTATCCATTAGATCATTTTTTCCACTGTGACAGTCCAACAACACCACTTCCACCATATGCTTGACAATCCATCTCATCTTTACTACTACCTTATAAACACTCTTAAATCTTGTATCTCGAATCTAAAAGAGGAAGAACCAAAAAGGGCCTTCTTGTCCCTCTTCTCAACCCACAATATGTTTAGCTTCTCTCTTATGCTTACACTTTAATATTCTCACAACTTTAGAATGGAAAATATTAAACATAGTCTCATGATGTGCATTTAGGGAGGCATAATTCACCATTTCTTTGCATCAAATTACCCCCATAAGATTCCCTTTACCTTTACATGCAAGCATATATTATTCGTGTGGATGATTCTTAAGATTCCCATCCCTATTTTGCCTCCATCTCCTACCCTCATGAACCTAATAAGTTGAATTTAACCAATCTCACTGTATCTGAGATAAAAAAACCCATCCAACTGGGTAGATTGAGTTGAGACCCTTCTAGAAACTAAATCCATCCCTCCACAATGATATGGCCCTCTCCAACAATATCATCATGTTTTCTTCGAGATCTGTCATTCCCATGATCACCATAAATTTCCTGTTCCTTCACTTACATCTTTGGTAACGTCATCATTAAATCACTTATACTTTGTTGTATTGTTGCTTGTGTTATGATTTCCTTTAATCAAAATATCTCCCTGGTAGGCACGAGTAACCAAATTCAATTTCTTATCGAACTCTTGTGTTAATATACTTAATTTTAATTTTGACCTATTTGGTTTCAAATTCTAGTGTGGTTTGTTTATTACATAGACTATAGATGATGAAAATCAATGTCACTCATCGCTTTCTCTAGTTTGTCTTGTGCTAAAAATATCAGCATACCATTCCATAGGTGAAAATATTATGAATATCCCCTAGAGGAACCATTAATGAAGATGATCCCAAATAATAAGCACAACACCCTTTGTCAAAAGTATCTTCATCCCAACATGGTCTCTCACACTACTATGTGATATTGCATATATTTTCTTTCTTGATGCTTATGGATCTTATGTCACCCCAAAGTTAATACATCCTCCTAATAATATTTTCACTTCCTATATAGAAATCTTAATAGTGAATATGGAGTAACCTTTGCCATAATAGTAATGGATATAAAAAAATGCAACCGGAAAAAATCTAATTCTTCTAAATAAGAACCAATTGTAACTCTAACACCCTTAATATATTTTGCATGATCAAATTTTATTTTGTTTCAAACTCTTTTTCAATTCGTCTAAATGTATTTTCCTATAGTTGTTCAGTAATTTGTGTGTATTATCTTAATATTAAATATTCATTAACCTTTTCCACAATAATAATGGATATAAAAAATGCATCAAGAAAAAATTTAATTCTTCTAAATGAAAACCAATTGTAACTCTAACACCCTTCCTATATTTTGCATGATCAAAAGTTGTTTTCTTTCAAACTCTTTTTCAAGTCGTCTAAATGTATTTTCCTATAGTTGTTCAATAATTTGTGCGTATTATCTTAGTATTGAATATGAATTAACCTTTTCTATAATAATAATAATGGATATAAAAAATGCAACTCGAAAAAATCTCATTCTTCTAAATGAAAACCAATTGTAACTCTAACCTCCTTTATATTTTTTTCATGATCAAAAATTGTTTTGTTTCAAACTCTTTTTCAAATCGTCTAAATGTCTTTTCCTATAGTTTTTCAATAATTTTTGTGTAATCTAATTCTTCTAAATGAGAACCAATTGTAACTCTAACCCCTCTATATAAATGAGAACCAATTGTAACTCTAGCCCCCTTTATATATTTTGAATGATTTTTTTTTTTTTTCAAACTCTTTTCCAAATCATCTAAATGTCTTTTCCTATAGTAAAACTATAATTTTTGCAATACACACAAGTTTCCCATACCCCTTTGGATTTCCTATTCTTTCTACTCATGCAATTGGTTCAGTAGAGGGGAGCCCATAACCAAAAGGGTGGATTTCCTATTCTTGCTACTCGCTCAATTGATTCAACAGAGGGGAGCCCATAACCAAAGGGAAAAATGGAGAGCAGCGTGGAGATTGTTAGAAGCCACAGAAGCTGCAGTAACTATTGTCCCTCCTTATATTGACACTGTTAGCGAGACCGCAGAATTTTCTCTCAACATCCATGGTGTGCACAGTTTGGAATGAAGTTCTCACACAAAAATACCAAAAGCTCAGATCCTGTGCACTCCTCATTCCTCTCATTTTCCTCTTCAAACACGTGGTCAAGAACTTAAATATTTCTAAATGTATGGATCAATTATAGGACCAAGATGTCCCGTTGGCTTCCAAATCCCTTAAAAAACTAGTTAGGGAACCCTAACCAACCAAAGGAATGTATTTCAAATCTAGGGTTTGTAGCATTTGTGAATAAATGTACTTTTTTTGAGGTTGTTTCCACTTCCATACCCAATTTGGAATATTTAGGTATTAAGGCCTTGGTGGTGTTGAAGTAGAAATAAGAGGATCAACTTGAATAACACCCCTGCATAGGCAAGTCACTGGAATTATATATGATATTATGCAAGCCAAGTAGCAAAACGTGCAGCAAAATTATGGCTTCCAGCGCCCCAGGTAAGACTATTCCCACCCAAGGCTTTGTAACAATATAGATCGAGATTGAGTTAGAGTATATAAGGTCAACGTATATTTTGAGGGTAATAGTTACACCGAGGTCTAGGCTCAAGAGTGTAGAAGTTCTGCAGTTCCGTCAAATTATAGATAAAGTTTTGCAAATTCCAACTTCTTTGTGCCTGCCCCGACTGAGAACCTGAGGCCATTCATAAATCAATATCGCCTAGTGGTTGTTAAGGGAATGTCAAGCATTATTATAAGGTACTAGTTGTAGTCATTGCATTAGAGTTGAATGGACTACAAGCCTTAGAGACATTATTATTTAGTTTGTAGCTCTACCTCTAGTCATAGAGATATATAGATTTATAGAATGATTGCATTACTAGGGTTTGTAAAATCGTAGCCCTATTTCTAGTGGGAAAATCCTCAAATTTTCCTACTTGTTCTCCTTATCATACCTTGACTACACTCTGTAGTCTTGTATGCAGCTCCTCAATACTTCTGAATCACACTCTAATGGTAGCGACTTCCACTGGAATGCCACCAATGACAAACACTTTGCTTATGTTGTAGTAATCTGCAAGTTGCAATGGTGTTTTGGAATGCAAGTAGAAAACACCATTCACTTCATAACATTGTTTTCCATTGATGATGGGGGCTGAGTTTGAGAATATTATTGTTCCAGTAATGTTGATTTTCTAGTAGTGGAAAGATCCTTGCAAATTGGGATGAGTTGCACTGGTTATCAAGTACCATCTGTACAATAGTAGCCATTCAAATTTTGAGAACTTGATTATATAGGATAGGTACAAACTCCTAGATATTTTAAAATTCAACTTTTTTTAGCTGAGATTATTTGGGGATGCCTCCTTCTTGAACCTAACCTAAACGATACAAGCTAGAACATGCTTCAGGAAACTTGAACTTGGGTAGATGAGATGGCATGCCACAATCCAAACTACTCAAGCCGAAAAGCCATTAAGCATTCTTCAAAATTTATTTTTAATATCTATGCCCAATTTCCATGATGATCTTTTATCTATATAACATAAGAATTTCTTGGCTCGAATTGGTAAACCAGGGTCCACTTAAGTGTCCAACAAACATTGTATTAGTCTAGCTTTGACATTATCAATTCTTGAAGCAAGGAAGATCTCACTTGAAGAGTGCTACCAAGGAATTGGAAAGGTGGGGAGCTCTACATAATAAAGTTATCATGTTGTGAGTAATTCTTTCAAGTAACATTCATATACATTCATTTAACACTATACAATCCAACAACCATAATTTGTCTCTATGTTATGACATTAAATTAGATTGTTGTAATTAATATTAATAATGGATAGATATTCAAGCATTAATCTAAATATAAAACATAATAATAATAATGTAACATATATAATCATCATATATCATAAAACAAAAAAAATTGAAATATATTTAGATTGTTCTAAAAAATGACCAACATATACGTTATGCTCCTTAGATCATATATTCAAAAAATGAAATATATTTAGATTGTTCTAAAAAGTGACCAACATATACACTATGTGCCTTAGATCATATATTCAACCAAACATTTCGCTAATGTTTCATTATTCAACTATCTAAGTCTTTATCTTAACCCATATCGTAGTAATTATAGATTTTTTCCATATAAACATTTTGACATAAATATAGTTAACAGGACCACTTTTATCCACTTTCTTTCTGCATTATATTGATAAAAACTACACATCCTTGTCCCAAATCCTCTAGAGAACACTCCTTTCTCTTTGGTTAACATAGCGTGAGAACGCCATAATTGGAAAACACCATGGAGACCAACAACTGGAGGAATGAGGAATCCAAGCAGAAGATCATCAATAAGATGTACTCAATCTAACCACAAAACCCATCTGTCTCGTTTTTTTGGTTGTTTACAAAACCCATCTGTCTCATTTTTTTTCAGTTGTTTACAAAACCAATCTCTCTCATTTTTTTTGGTTGTTTACAAAGCCCACATGTCTCATCTTTTTTTTGTTGTTATTTTATTTGGATCATGGTGGATATTTCAATGTAGAATCGAGTTTTTATTGATTGATGATAGTTTAGGTGACCTCAATCAATCCATAGAAAATCTGTTTATGATTGTGGAATTTCAAATAATGTTTGGTTGGAAGGAGGAAGGGCTCTGGGATACTGGACCTGGTCTTGCACTTTGAGAATACCAAATATCACCAAGCCTCTGTTGTTGAGCTCAATGCATTCATTCACTCTTGGAAATGATTATTTTGTTAAATAGCTTACAAGGAAAGTTGGGATGAGGTCATATATATATTAGATCCAGGTTTCTGAGATATCTCTTTTTCAGAGACATGAAGCATATGCAATTTTCTCATCTTACAAATCAAATGGGCCAACACCCAAATGAGCGAAATTTCTTTCTTCTGGATCAGCGAAAAAGAATTAATGGACTTTTATCATTCACTCCACTTTGAGATGGATTTGTTAAATTATTTTTTGGGGTTTCTTTAAAGAGTTCCGAGCATCATTAAAACTGTAATGAGAGAAACAAGATAAATTGCGATGATATCAAAATCTCTGGAAAACCAGTGTGAACCTCACAAGGCACAGTTGGAACGTGGGTGCCTAATAAGCATGATGGTAGGATTGAACCTTAAACTTTCCTAGACCACAATAAAAATAATGAGAAGTTTTCTAGTTATGTCCGCTTTCTTGTTCAAACTATGTTATTGTTTATACACCTAATTTATAAGCCACACATGTAATTTTACCTACTGAGATTTGTAGAAATGGAGTGGAGGACTTTCAAAGGCTAGGATTAGGGCCTTTGATACAGGATCCCTTGATTGGGAATTACTTTGCACCCTCGAAAGATATAGTGATAGCTTTCAAAATAACAATAGAACAGATTATCCTATCTCCCTTATTTCTTGGACAATTGGCAAGAGAAAGATATATGGGTAGAGGAATTCTTGTCTTTTGTGGCCAAGAAAGAATATGTTTCTTTTCCTCCCCAGTTATGCATATGCATCGAACGTTTAAGGATGCACATTGGTTTTCTTTGGCGCACTAAGAAACTTGAAAAGGATGTTAACCGTCAGGTGGAAGCTGAAACAAAGAAGAAAATCGATGTTGAAAGAAGGAAACAAGCATCTGTAATGCAGTCCAAGATCGTAGCTGAACGATTAGCTTCATTTTTGTCAAGAAACAAGGAAACTACCACCTCTGGTCACAAACATATAAGGTTCAAGACAATTCCAAGTTCAGATAATAATGAGGATCCTATAGCTAGAAACACTAGTGTAAGATCAGTACCTAAGAGAAAATTAGATTACCAATGTGAGAAGTCTGGGGGTAGGTGCCCATACCTATTAGAAGTAGAAGAATTAGCACGGTTAGGAAAACAACCATAAACGGATAAAGAAAGAAATTGCCTTAAATTCCTTTTTTTATGAGGATGAGGATCAAGTTGGAAAATCACAGGGTATATCTAGGAGGAAAAGGAGAAAGGTTCTGCAACATGAAAAATCCTTGGTTAATTTCCCTTTCCATTCAACAGCAAGAGAGCATGCTATGCTGGGGAAACAAGTTTCCATAGAAAAATCCAAATATGTAAAAGATGATGTTCTTCTTCTCAAAGACAATGAACTAAAAATATTCATTGCAGCTTGGAAGGAAATTTGTCAGGAACAGTCGGTGTATGAGGTCTTTACAAGAATGCTAGAATTGCAATGGATGAAAAACAAGAAGGGGAATAAAAAATGCACAAGAAAGTTGTTCAAAATTTTCACAATGAAACTGACTATTGGTTTGTTGAATGTTGTTGTGATGTTAATGGAAATGGGACTATGGGATAGCCTCTATGACACTTTCCAAGAGGTCAACAAACAGGATGGAAAAAATACTAAAACATAAGCCATTTCAAT
Organism: Pinus taeda; assembly: GCA_000404065.3. Classification (NCBI taxonomy): domain Eukaryota; kingdom Viridiplantae; phylum Streptophyta; class Pinopsida; order Pinales; family Pinaceae; genus Pinus; species Pinus taeda. Next base: position 120,748 of record APFE031690617.1, read on the forward strand.
ATTTATGCCATCCTGTTTGTTGACCTCTTGGAAAGTGTCATAGAAACAATATATTCTCCTCCTTTCTCACAGATATTCTTGCACCTCATTTTTAAAATAATACAGAGCTCCAACAGCCTTTTATCTTTCAAAAGTTTCCTAAATTTCGCATGTTAACATGAATAAAGTTTTGATGGTAAATTGGAAGCAATGCAGAGCTATTCGATTCCCTCCATGTTGATTTTTCTATGATAAATGGAATTAGGTTAAATTGGACAAGTGGAATCAAGTCCAAGTGCAATGCATGATAATATTCTTATGGAGAGATGCATTCAACTTTCTTTATTCATTGACTTTCATACCATTTTATTCAACTTTATCCACCGACTTTCCTGCCATTTTATTTCAAGCTTATCTTCAGTGCAGGGGTGGTCCTCTCCACACACTATTCGACATGTGGGTGGTCGGTGAGTGAAGTACCCTAATGTTAAAAAAACCATATGTAGCTTAAAATTGAGGAACATTATAATCATAGATTAAGTTATAAAACTTTGCAACATTGAGGGGAATAATGGTTTAGGTTTAGCACATGGCTGGGAAAAATAGTTTAGGTTTAGCATAGCACTGTATTTATAAATGGGTGTGTTCAAGGATTGGCAAGGATGCCGATACATGATGGTTGTTCAAAATTGTTGTTTCGGGGCTTGAGAACTGAGTGAAACAATAACAGGTTCTGATAATTGCATGGGCAATCCACCAATGTTTATGGCAAGTTTATTAATAGGTAGGATTGATTTGGAGATTCACAGATGCCCAACCCTTCTATTAGGGCATTCATGAAGTATATCTCCAATGCCCATGTTGTGGACTCCATCCTTCTGCAATGGATTTACCTAAAATCTGCTATAATCACCTTTTAGATCCATGTCACTGCATTGTATTCTAGACCAAGGAAGAGATCACAATAATGGGATGCCTGGAATGCTAAGACAACTCTCTCAGAAAAGCATTTCTGCATCTTCATACCAATTATGACAACACCAGATGATGATTCCACTGATCAACGTTATGGTGTTGATCAAGGTTATTAGGCCAAAGAGGGTTGGATGTCAATGTGTTTCTAAGGAGAGATCTTATCGATGCTAGAGCCTGTAACACTCATGTTTGCCAAGTTTTGGAATGACTTTCACCGGTGTGGAACTGGTTTTTTCTTCTTTTTCTTTGAATGGATTCCATTCATTCGAATACTATGAGGCTTCATTAAAATGGGCTGGAATTGTGATTCTTTTCAGATTGTGCCAGCTCAAGTTTGGGCAATTGATAACAATGGGAAAAAGCATATGTTTGTTAGGGTTATTCACTTAATAAAACCTTCAGTTCTATTAAAAATCTGAAAGTTAGACATTGTAGCAAAATAAATGCAACTCTTATTACCAACTCAGTTTTCTGGAGTTTTCGGGTTTGAAATTGATTTGCAGTAATCTCACAGGTAGAATATTTAATTTGTGTGTCTATCAAATTTCAAGTTTAAATTTTATGGGGAAGCCTTGAAAATGAAAATTAAGAGAATTAAATTATTGGAAGGGATATTGAAGCTCGTTAATTTGTTCATCGAGTTTCAAAACTCTTATCTAGAGGTATTGAAAATGAAAACCTCAAGTTTAAATTTTATGGAGACGTATTGAATATGAAAATCTCAAGTTTGAGGTATTGAATATGTAATTCTCAAGTTTAAATATTATGAGAAAGTATGGAATAAACTGTGGTAATTAAGATTCAAGCTCATTTAAGTTTCAATTTCTCATTTTTGAATAGATCATTTTTTCATTTAATATTAATATTGATTATTTTTTTATTTAATTTTTCATGGTGGGAAAATCTAGCATAACTCAGTTGTCAAACCAGTAGTGAGAATAGTCATTTATGACTGCTATCAGCAAATACATGCTCACTCATCACAATTATTCAAGAATACTTATGAAATACTAAAATAGATGCTGGAATTTCTAAATTAGCAGCACCAATTCCATTTGTTAACGAAGAAGGTGTCACTTTGGTCTCTGCAAATGGTGTAAGAATTGGTGAAGTTCTTCATCAAGTTATAAGTTTTCTCGAACTTGATTCTATAGAAATTATTGAATCTAGAGAATTAGCAATGAAGGAATGGTTCATGACATTGTGAAGGATTTGGGATTGTGAAAAATGGCTTATGAAGTAGTTTTCAAGTAGGGATTTTACAGTCATAGGCTTTGGTGACTTTTTAGATTTTTTAAAAGATCACATTTCTTAGTTTCCTACAAAAATAATTAAAAATTGGTTGTGCATAATCACGAAAACTTATCATTAACGATTTCCATTGCAAAGAACGAATTTTTATAATTCTTGTCACAAGCTACATCACAAAAAGGTGAAAATGTATTTCTCACTAGAGAAGAAGTCAATATTCTTTTGTATAAGAAGTTTCATTTGATCAGTCAATGAAAATGGAATTGTGGGATGGCCTCTATGACATTTTTCAAGAGGTCAACAAACAGGATGGTAGAAATACTGAAACGGCTTATGTTTCAGGGGTGATATATGTTGGAATTTCTAAAGCAACAACACAATTTCTATTTGTTAAGGAAGAAGGTGACACTTTGGTCTCTGCAAATGGCATGAGAATTGATGAAGTTCTTCAACAAGTTATAAGTTTTCTCAAACGTGATTCTATAGAAATTATTGAGGCTAGAGAATTAGCAATGAAGGAATTGTTCATGACATTGAGAAGGATTTAGGACTGTGAAAAATGGCTTATGAAGCAATTTTCAATTAGGGATTTGACAGTCTTTTAGGGTTTGGTGACTTTTTAGATCTTTTAAAAGATCACATTTCTCAGTTTCCACACAAAATAATTAAAAAATTGGTGGTGCATAATCATGAAAACTTATCATTAACAAATTCTAATGTAGAGAACCAACTGTTACAATTTTTGTCACAAGCTACATCATAAAATGGTGAAAATGTATTGTTCACTAGAGAATAAGTCAATATTATTTTGTATAAGTAGTTTCCTTTGATCATATTTGAGCTATCAGATAGTTATTAATTTGAGGAAGTCTTGAATTATATTAGGAAATTCCAAAATTATTCTGAACAAAAGAAGACAAGGTATTCCGCTGCATTGCTAGCAAGGAACAACACAAGTGATCATTCAAGTCCGAGTTCAACTATTACTGAAAGGTGGATATCTGAGCCTTTTCAAATAGCTAGAGCATTTGGCGAGATGACTAATGTTGGTGCTTTGAAGTGCCTACTAAAATAAACTATGCTATAAGATCTGGAGGAGTGGTCACATTGGGATCATATTTTTTCTCCTACACTTGGTCCAATTTTGAACTGGCTAGACAAAGAATGGAACAATAACAATTTTCTTTTTCTTGTATTAAGGAGTGGAAAAGTAGTCTGCATTGATGGTTCAAAAACAATGGAAGGCTTATTGACTGCTGCAGTGAAGTGCTCTGCAAAGAAAACCCTGATCAAACTACGAACTACGATTTTTTTAATCTTATCATCTAACCACCGAGATAAGCTATTTTCAATTATTTGCAACCCATAATTATTTAGTGACGCATGCTTTATCATGCACATAGTCCTTGAATTTAGAAAAAGGAAATTTTGATTGAAGTTACAATACATAGCTGAAGCATTGATTGGTGTTTCCTAAGTATTACAAAGGCCAATAAATTACCTTGTCTGTTAATACTACATTGACAGGGAATTATTCTTTCTATACTTATTTGCAAGAGTTGTGTACCGGTAATTCATTAGAGGTTTAGTGGGTTTTGGTTCTTCCAACTTGTAGCAATTAGGGTATAATGAGTAGTGAACTATGATTTTTGTTTGGTTAGATTAGCAGGTCTAGTTGGGTTAATGTTGAGATCAACAATTTTTATGTTCTTTGGATCAGACATATTAGACTTGTATACCTTGAAAATATACATCAAATTCCATGCAATAAGTCTTGTTTTCAATGAAAAATTTCTAATGCATGAATGGTAGGTGATCTACTTGAATTCGTTGCTATAGATTTTGTTAATTCAATTTACCTGATTATTTTATGAACTCTATCAAATATGTATGACCTTATGCAAAGAAATATTGGTCTTACTAATTTTGCAAAAGCTTTTTGTAGTTGGTTACTTTGCTAATAGAAATCATGGAAGTAGTTTTATAAGGCTATTTTTATTCTATGCAGAATGGACACTCTTCATATACACATGCCATAGATGGATGCAGATGGCATGAATGAACTAAAAAATATTGATTTATGGTTTTAGGAGAAGATTTATATAGTCACTATAAGTTAGGTGTGCTACTTATCACATTGGAATTGTTGTCACAGTTAGTTGTCTTCTAAGGATAATCCATTTTATCAAATTTTGTTATCATGAAACGATACCTGATGAACTACCTTCTTCAAATTTGGACTGAGAGAATATTTCATAAATATCCTATCTATGAATATCACCATGTAGATATATCTCCTTTCATACAATGTCAGATGCCATTGTCGTTTGAATACATATTAGCATTTCATTGGAACATCTATGGAGCCTTCGTTCATTTTCAAAGCCAAAACAGGTGATGTGGGGTGTGTTATGAGGTTGGAGGTTTGAATTTTTGTCAAGTAGGCTCACCACTAGTTAGTTGATGTTTTGGAAGAATTTATGTTTGCATGTCTCAGTTTTTTATTTTAAATGAGGATTGTAGATCATATTAGGGTTTATTTCGTAATTGGATGATGCTTATTATTTGGAACAACATTTCATTTCGTAGATGCTAAGGCAGAGCAGGTGCTCATGGAAAATAAGGCAAATTTTAAGAAGGATTTTTGGTTGAATGGTTCTGCTTCTGCAAATTCAATTTATTTTTTGTGTTTGGTTATTTAAAATTTTCCTTTAAATTTGTTGCAAGATCCTGTACGATAGAGGTTTTTTTGCTTTATCATTGATTAAAGACTTCATTTTGAATTTGCTGGAGTGGTCCAATGCCAATATCTGTCATTTTAAATAATTGTCAAATTTTATATCTATTGCGACACATAAGATCCTAGATTGATATCTATAAAACCAATTTTGTTGATTGCAGAGAGTGAAACAAAAATAGAGTCGTCTTTAGTCCGTAATACAGAATATGAAGACAAATCACAGAATCCAAATCTTGTGGCCCCAAAGGTAAGTAAATTTGCTGCATACATATCACTTCTTCTTTCATACAGCTCCATTCAACCATTTCCTCTGATATGTGCTCTTTTTCTTCCTTTGTTTCCTCATTACTCTAGAAGATTCAGACCTTTTGTTTTCACTGGTAACTTGGATAGAATGGAAAATAAATTATCTGCATCCTCCCAAGAATTTTTCTTTGCATCCACTTACCAACTCTGTCTTAAATGAAATTCATATCATTTGGGAAACTATTTTATATTAGTCAAGAAATTTTTATCCAGGGAAAACCCTAGTGTTTTACTTTCCTTAGAGAGGGGATGAGCATCAACATAGATAACGACCACAAGCCAAAGTGGTCATACGAGAGATGCCACCAAGACTCCCTGTGATGTTAGTACTAGACTAAGAGAGGATACTATTACATCAACCCTAGGACTTTCCCCCCAAATCCTTCTACCATATAGGAAGACTTGGTGCAGGCAGTTCCTTATAAACCACCTCTATCTCATAGTTGTTACTCACACTCAATTAGTAGGAGTACTAATGTGAAATATAATTATAATCACAGGATATACCAATGCATTACTAAGATTTTCAATTGTTGTGGACATCACGTAGATCACAATCGTAAATTAGGGAGAGATACAAAGATGACTCAGTAAAAGTTTCCTTATCATGCATGTGCAAAGATATTTCTGGAGTGCATTTACAAAATTGAAAACTTGTTACTAGATCTTGCAATTAGCTTCTTCCCGGGATCATTGTATACAATACATTCTACTCATTTTATTCACCATTATTTAATATATCTATATATATATATATAATATTATATATATATATATATAAATATATATATATATATATAATAGATAGATAGATAGATGATATTAAGTTCCGTTAAGACAGGTCCATGGGATTGAACTTCCGATTACTTGGATACACAAGGGCTTTCCAACATGCCTTTTGCTAATTGTGCTACCACCCCGCGGACTTTGCAGAATTTATACTGCAAATGGAACAACTTCACATTGTGAGGAGGAGATGTGAATCCAAAATGACTAGGTGCTAAATTTCCACTGTTTAAACATTAAATTCTTGATAGTTTATAGATATCATTTAGTTGAGTAAATTCTAGTCACATTGTTCAAACCTTGTCTCTACTTGTTCTTGATGAAATTGGTCTCCTTGCTTTAAATACAAAACTTGATTCTTGCATACGTTCTTCTAACATTGTTTCTACTGGGAATGTATCAAGGTCCATCAAACATGTAACCACACAAGGAGTGTTGCATTTTTCTTCCAGTTCTTTCGACATTTCTTATGCTATTGATGCCTTCATAAGTAATCCACTTACCTTCTTTGTTGTAGGAATTTTTTTGGAATCATAAATCTGGAGATTTTATAAACATCAATTAGCTTACTGAAAATATGCTACCAAGTTTACATATGAATTATAATCTAGACCCTAACAAACAATTATGCTTCCAGCTAGATCAACATCTTCCTACTACTAGAACCTATAATTAGTCAGTTCAAAGTCAACATAACCACAACGAAGATACTTACAAACACATATTCATTTTCAACATCCCTAGATTTTGGCATTTCAACAAAATCATTTGACCCATCCACACTAATTCTACGATTCTCTTCTTCTGCAATATAATAGAATTAGTAGGATAAGATTAGAGTAGCACATCATCAAAATTCTACATTATTAAGCATAAATTATAATAGATTGACATGTAAATGGGAGATCAAAACCACTTGAAGAAATAGGTAATTGGGAACTAGAGCCACAACATAAAATTCCACCAGACCTTCAAGGGTTCCATATCATAATAGAATGTAAAAGCGCATCCAAGTAAAATGCATAGAATAACTCTACTAATCCTATTAAACAAACTTTAACATGTAGGATGTTGATAATCGATATCATGGTAGAACAAAGAGCTTTTCCTCCTTTGTGGTTTAATTGATTTGGAATCTTTTGTATTTATATGTACTTGATGTTTGGGTGTCCGATGGAAAGAACAAACATGCAAGGAGTCACTTATTCTTCACCAGAATAAAAGACACTGAGGTAAAAATAGACTAATGCATCCAACCCATATTTTCTCTTTTATTTTGGCACTCTTTGTAATGTAAAATTATACAATTGAAGTGAATATAGACAAAAATTCTCGTTGTGTTTTTGCAGAGCAAGGAGAAGAAAAGAGACCAAAAGAAACATTCTCTAATATACTGGAGGTTTTGAGCCAAGCCTTTCATCTAGTTTATATGTTTCAGGGTCAAGTATCAGGTATAATGAATTAAAGCATGCTAAAGCCTATATAAGTTGAAAATAATTCTAATTTGAATTCCTATTGTTTCAAGGAATGGCATAAAATCATGTTGTGTTTCATTGCATGTTCAATACTTTTTTAAAACTAAATGCTTCAAATAAGAAACAAGCCGATGTAAGCTTGGATTTGATATGCATTAAGAGATTGCTAAGTTTCAGTAGTTTAGGGATCAATTGATATTATGGTGGGTATATTTTTTAGATTCCCTTTTTCCTCTACCTTTTCAACCAATTTTCTTTGACTGGATCCCTCATGAAAAAAAAAATTCCTGGAACTTTTACTAGTTCTGGAACACATTATTTCCCTACCATAGGCTCCTTAAACAGGACATGAGCTATAGATACTTTTTTCTTCTTTACAATCAGGTCCACTTTTATGCTTTTATTTTTTCTTTCTCTTACCTTATGTCATTGGGAAGGTGGATCATTTACACTCACATTAGCATTGAAAAGGGACCAGATTTACACAATACGTTTCCCATCTATAGGTAAACCAAGTCTGTGATGTCAACAACTAGGTGGATGTACTCCAATTGCAAGGTACTCATAGTTAATTCAGTTTCTAGCACCTTGATTTCTTTTATTGAATCAATATAATGCTTAGAGAGATCCACCCACATTTAATAGAAAGTCATTTCGAGAGTTGGAGAGGTTAGTATTGGATATATTTTAATTAAAACATTGGATTAATGCCTACACCACTAAAGGTTAGTAAGATGTGTTGTAATACAAATATTGGATAACAACTCTTTGCATGGGTGATATATTCAAAGATTTATCACTTCCACCAAATCATTTTGACACAAAGAGAGAAAGTAGTAACACGATATCAAATTCATAAACTATAGACTTGCTTTCCTCTTCATTCCATTTTGTAGAGTTCTTCAAATCAGGATTTGTTTTTTTGAGCGGATAGAGCTATTGCATCCAATTCATCATCTATTTTTCTATTAACCAAAATAATCTCCTAAGAATATAATAAAAAGTTTCTCCTTTTCAAAGTTTATCAATGATTTGAATTTAGACAAGAACACAATAAATTACAGAGATAACCATAAACAAAGAGATGCAGTAGAAATAATACTTCGTTTCATTAATGTAAAACACTGAAATATGCTTACAAATAGAAATGGAAATAAATCAGCTAGGGCGATGGTAGCTTATCTTGGAGAAGAGATGTGGTGGCTACATGCCTCTGAACTATGTTACAATGAGGCTCGAAGGCCTATTTATTGTAGAGAAACAATGGAAAATCCTTAACATCCCAAAACCTAACCCTAGAAGATGAAACGCCAAATTGTGGGCCCCATTTTGGTAAATTGGTACATCAATTTCCCAGGGTCGTAACTTTGGCACCTGATCTCCTTTTGATGCGTACAATAGCTCATTAGAAAGATCTATCCAAGAACTACAACTTTAGGATGAGAAACACCGGTCCATGGACCCATGTTGCTCCCAGATTTCCCAAAAAATGTCATTTAGGGCCTCAAAACGGCTCCAGATGTTCAGACCTGAAAAACTGCTAAAAATAGTAAATGGTGCTACAATTATGGAAACTGAAAAACTGAAAGAGACAGTCGTGGGGCTCCAAATGGTATAGGTGGGTGGCCACCAACATCTACCTAGATCATTCCTCCCCACTTAGAAAGCAATGGTCCCCATTGCGTTGAGTTCTTCCATTTACTGAACTTGGTCCTTGGTGAGCTGTTCTACAACTTCTGATGTGTCCAGTAATGGTGGGAAGCTTGGTCAATGACAATCCACATTGAACACTAGATAAAAGCAAAGGAATGGAGGAATGTTGTGCTCTAAAGTATTGTTTCCCACGGTCTTGGTAATGCTGTAAGGACCATGTCGGAGTGGTCTGAGCTTCTGATGGGTTCTGGTAAGGCGTTCTTTCTGCCGATGCAACCAGACTTTGTTGCCCACCTAAAACTTGTGCGGTACCCCTATGGGTGAGGAGAAGTTGTTCTTGTGTTCTTTCATGGCTGTATCTCTCTATTGACACTGCTGCTACATGGAGGAACCCTTCGCAAGGGTCATGGATGTGGCGATGATCTTCCCCTTACTTTGGGAGCAAACTAGATAGAAAATAAATTTCCTAGTATGGGAGACGATCTTGCTACATTTCTTAGCAGAGATCAAAGAGGTGGCGGTAGGTGGGGCTACCTCCAGTATCCTGTATAATGAATTACCAAAAGTAATAATAACAACACGAGGCCTTGACTCATACACAACATGTCGCCTCCACAAGTATGGCTGGCTAAATAGTACATCACAAACATCAAGAGGTGCAACATCACACAATACCTCGTCTATGAAGGGTTTGATGCTGTAAGGAAGGTGGCACTGCTGGCGAACTCGGAGATCTCATCCTTAGTGAAGCCACTCAATACTGTATGGCTGCAGTTGTGGTGTAGTTGGTAGGCCCAACTTCTTCATGATCTCTGCTGAAATAAGGTCCTTTTGGCTGCCACTATCGAGAATGAATTGTAGTGGTGAACCTTTCACCCACATCTGTGAGTGGAAAAGACGCTCCCCCTCCTCTGGGTCTTCAGGCTCATTCTTCTAGATCTTGGCAATGGCAATAGTGACATTGTGCTCCGCATCAATGATCTTCTTCCCTTTGCCATTCCCCTTGTCAGGTTCTGACTCAAGGTTGGAACATGCATCTGATTCTAAAGCCTTCAACTCGGCCACCATCGACTACTTGGTCCAACACTCACTTGTGTTGTGAGTAGGGCTCTTGTGGAACTTGCACCACTTTCCTATGTCCTTCTTTGACTTTGTGGTGTTGTTCTTTCCTTACAGCTTCGATGAGTTGTCTTGGGCCACCCTGCCTTGGCTTTGTCCTTTAGTCTTCGGATTCGCAGATCCAAAGTCTCTCTTCTTCTGTTTGAATTTTTTGCTCGATTTTGACAGCGTATCAGCACATTGTGCCAAGTGAGGACATGTTCAGGAACTCCATATCTTCCTGGATGTATCTGTGTAGGCAGCCGCAGTATTTGAGTACCAGATGCAGCTCAGAATCTTTGAGACCTAACTGTGTGCAAAGGGTATGAAAAATGTTTGTGAACTCCAGCACATCTTGGTCTCGTCCTTGCCGCAGCGTGGTCCACTTGATGTATTTGTCCTCATACCTTTTGACAAGGTAATACTGCTCCTTGATGGCATCCCGAAATGAATCCCAAGTGGGTGTGGCTAAAAATTGTGAGCCTGTACTTTCATCCTTCTACTTGCAGTAGGTTTCCCACCAGTCCTTGATGTGGGGAGCCGCTTTGAGAAGAGAAAAAATAATATTTTCTTGACTGGAAAAATCATGAATAGAAAAATAACCCTCTAGCAGATTTAACCATTTATCTACAACATCTGCGTCTATCTGACCCTTGAATATGGGGATTTCAAAATTAACTTGTACCTTAAAGGGCATGGCATTTCTATAGTAGCTGCTAGAAGCCGATGCGTCGCCTCTGGGTAGCCACTAAAGGATCTGCACAAAGTTGTCCATCATCGTGTTCCTTTGTCGCTCGAGGGCTTCTTCGAGCAAGATTTTGATAAGATCTCTTGCCCCATCATCTTTCTTTTCATCCGCCATGGGAGGCCATTGGGATTTGCAAGGCTGGTCTTGCAAAGGTTTGACCAGTTCAAGCCCTAACTCCTTATATCCTGACCTCGTTGGGGACATGCAAAGAAAAACAGAGAAAAAGCAGACTGCTCTAATACCACTAATCCAGATTTAGACAAGAACGCAATAAATTACAAAGATAACCATAAACACAGTGATGCAGCGGAAATAATACTTCATTTCATTAATGTAAAATGTTGAAATATGCTTACAAATAGAAATGGAAATAAATCAGCTAGGGCAATGGTAGCTTATCTCTAAGAAGATATGTGGTAGCTCCATGCCTTCGAACTATGTTACAATGAGGCTCGAAGGCCTGTTTATTGTTGAGAAACAATGGGAAACCCTTAACATCCAAAAACCTAACCCTAGAGGATGAAATGCCAAATTGTGGGTCCCGTTTGGGTAAATTGGTACATCAATTTCCCGGGGTCGTAACTTTGGCACCTAATCTCCATTTGACATGTATAATAGCTCATTATAAATACCTATCCAAGAAATATAAATTTGGGAAGAGAAACATCGGTCCCAGTTTTCCCAAGAAACGTCGTTTAGGGCCTCAAAAAGGTTATGGAAGTTTAGGACCCGAAAAACTACTAAAAATAGTAAATTGTGCTACAATTACAGAAACTGAAAATCTGAAAGAGACAGTCATGGGGGTCCAAATGGGATAGGTGGGTGGCCGCCAACATCCACCTGGATCAATCAATGGCTTAAATCAGCCACAAAGAGTTTAAGTGGTATGACACTTAATGTTTCCAAGCCACTGAGTGGGTGCAATGTGACTTATGCTAGTGTCCTGGTATTCTTGTATGGAGCATTATGAGATAGACCTCTAGCTTCAATCTTATTTGGAATAGTCACTTGAAGATCATTCCTAAGGTTTTTCACAGAGTAGTGTCTCACCTTACTATTTACTTACTCATCCAATTCACTATCAAACCACCTAGAATGGAGCTAGTTCAACAATTGTTCATTATCCTAAAGTTCAAATAACACATCTAACTTGCACGGAGAAATGGCACTAACCGGTTTCTCTACATTTTCAATAAGGAAAAATTCCTTGGGATACCAAATCTCCTGTCCTTTTGGTCAATCCATTTCACATACAAGAGTTTATGCATACCCAGTTCATCTTCATCAAAACTTATACACGTGATACCATGGTGTGCTCCCTCAGGGAACTAGATCATTTCTTTCACACAACTGTCAAATAGATTTCTATCAAGGAAACAACTATCCTTGAATGGATCTAGTACAAAAATCTTTTCTTCTATGCCTGGAGATGGACCGAGTGGCCCATTTGGAGTTACAAGAGTTAAATTCTCTCCATTATGCCAAGATTCATATCGTTCTCTTGCCATATCACAATATTTCCAACCATTTCTTTGCCCAATTAAGTGCACCAATGTAATGCAATTATCTTCTTACAATTCATGGGTGTTGAGAAATGGATGACACAAGTTTCTAATCAGGAAGATATTGAGAACCCTCCTCACTACCCAGGAAAAGATCATATTGTGGTAAGCCACAATTTAGTCTTTTCTCAAGTTTACCAAATGGACATTAAGATATTGGGATCATCCTTTATAAATGACCTTAAAAAAGAAATTACAACCATGAGAGGGGATGAGAAAATCCTGTGTTACCATTATAAGGCAAGGTGTAATCATCAAATTAAGGAATTACCTCCTTGAAAAATTGAGGAGATATAATGGTTGTTCTTCAATATGGGTAAAGAGAAGAGTGCATGTATTCATATCTTATAAATCGGGTCTACCATTGCAATACTTCTAGGCATCCTCTACTGGCCTTCAATCCTAAAGAAATTCCAACTAGTAGGCCAACAAGATAGTATGTCACCAAATTCACATATGCCACCACAACTTGCCACCCACATCCAATTGCCACCCTTGCAATCACAATACCTTTATAATATCAATGGAAATATAATCCTAAATATATGAAACATAAACTACTAGCTTTATAACTTTCCACTACAAATAAATTGTTGATATGAAAATTCCAACCTAAGAGAATGGATTGGGTTTCATTCAAAGAGAACAGATATTGTAAGCAGAGGCATCAATGCATAGACTAATCATATAACCACACTGCTACTTGTGAATTCCATGGCAAGTTCTTTCTTCAATATCAAAATCCCAGTGGCAACTATGACACTTATTATGAAGCAAGTGACCACCACAACTATAACTAAAAATATTGCAGTTTTAGGTTTCTTAGGTCCCAACTCATTACCCACTCTTATACTACAAACAATATAAGTACAACAATAAAGAAAAACAATTTTTAGATACAGCAAATGGGAAAAAAAGTATACCATGCTATATAATGTTTTCCAACGATAAAACAAGTTCAGCATTGCAATAAAACTGTTGAACGTATGTGGATTGCAGATTTCCCTAATATCCGAGAATCCCAAGGTCAGGAGGGATCAATTGTTTGACCCTCTTTGGATGGTCAAATTTTGAGATATTCCCAAAACTGTAATAGCCATAAGTATTCCCCAATAAAACAATATATGACTATCAATCATAAATGTATACCTTGCAGGTGTACTGAGACCCAACATTCCCATCAACTCCCAGTTGTAATAATTCACACTGCATATACGTTCAAAACCTCATACGTTACAGATCTATTAACTAGCATAGCTATCTAAGTAAGTTGGGACAATGCATATCCATGGAGCTTGTATTTAGCTTTCAATTAGTTATCTTTAATTGAGAAAGTCTCATACCAAACAAAAATGGAATCCAAAGTGACCTCTACATTTGGCAGCAAACTCGATACAAGCACCAATCCTTCAATGTACCATATTTCCAAACTGCAAAATGAGGTGTAGAACAAAACAAAACTTGTCAAAACAGGCTAAACTATTATGTAAACATCCAAACATAATTAAGATAATTTTTGTATCCTGCAAAGAGTATTAAGGCATACATTAGCATAACAGCTGATGCTAGAGTTAACTTGAAGTATGACCAGAGTCCTGTGAAGGCCTTCAAGGTGAAGCCCATCCATGTATGCATGTAGTATGGGCTATAGAATATATACTAGAACCCACCAAGTCAAACTCACTGTTAGGACTATCCCTAGCAAGCCAATCCTAGCTTTTCTACTGCCACCCATGTGACCAATATAAGGAATACACATGTCCCAACAACGATATAGGAAAGAGGGGTCACTATGTTCTGAGACTGCAAAAACCTTTGCATGGGTGAGGGAAAAAGCGAACAAATGAGGAATAAGATCTTTGAAAAAAACACCTCCTACAGCAGAGATTTCTTTACTCTTCCCTATGGCAACCAATACAGGATCTGCAAATTAGTAGAGGATGCCCAAAAGTATTGCTTTATCATCCAAGGTAGGGAAACTGTCAAATCAATGAGTTTATGACTCGTGACTTGCTTGATCATATTGATTTTGCATATTTGGATTTTTTAAAATATTACATCTATTATGCATGCTTATGGTGTCAGGAGTTTGCTATAGTTTTGATTTATAAGTCAAAGCATCAGGAAGGTAAGTGTATTTTTTGTCATACCTATTATCTAATTGTTCTGTTGGTATTCAACATTGCTTTGAGATAACAACTCTCCTTATATACATGTGTGAATTCATTATGAGTGTTCTTAACTATTCTTACCATTGTATATAACCAAGTAGAAAAACATCAAGAGGTGGCCCATGAAACTATTTATGTTTTTTAGAACTGGAAGTCATTAGAGAAGTTTAGTTGTGATCAATATTTCTTCCAAACATTGATTGCATACCATGAATAGGAAATATTAGTATGCAAGGATATCTCAGAATCATTATTATGGGCTCACTATTTTCCAACTAAGCCACAAAACTAAAATTTTCTTTTTTAGTAGGAATGTCAAGTGATAGGGACACTTTCTCCAAGTCCACACATAATGCATCTTGAATGTGATTACAAATTTCCCTTTATTTTGAATTAGATGAAGGTAACATTGTAGCATTTATGAAGGAAATGATGGAATTTCTTACTCAATTAGACACTCCTATTGGAAAAATACCCATATTTGATTGAGCAGTACAATCTAGAAGCCCCTTTGTTTTCCATCCAAGTAGACATAGAAGATAAATCCTTAAATATGAATTTTTTTTGGAAGGTGTGCTTCAAGTTAATATAACTGAGATCACTTGTTAAAACTTAAAAGATTAACAAATATTGTAGCACCTTTGTAATTATTGATATGGCATCCATCTAATGCATCAATTAAAGGTAAAATGTTACCATGGTCTCTAACAAAGTCCCAGAACTTGTTGGCTTGGCTCAACATCAATGACTGAATGACAATGATCAATGGGATAACAATATATTATAATATCTTATTTGTATGGGAAAAAATGAACTCCAATTGCTATTTTACTTTCATATTCTAGCTAAACTAAGAATTGTATGTTCCCAAGAAGACCCAATTTGAAAACTTCTTGATTTCCATCCCATGCAAAACATCTTTCCACATATTGATAAATGTATCCAGATAGCCTCATTGTTCCATGCCATACATGTGTGCGCTTGATAGGAAGATGATTATCTATTGATACACATTGTATTCATCATCTTGCTAAATTAACTACAGTTTTGGTATGAGAATATTTCTAGTATGCAAAAATTGCTCTCCAAATGGAAATACAATTCCCCACTAAGATACATTCATTTTGAGAAACTATTAGCTTGAAATTTCTTTTACCTAACTAAGAGAAACAATAATCCCACCGTGTTGAACTCATGAAAATTTTCTTCCATTCCTACATAATCTTTCCACTTACCTTTTGCTCACATCAAAGTATTGTATTAAATAGTATTAGACAAACCCTATTTACTAGCTGGCCTTAAACTTCATAATCTTTCGTTAAAAGGAAAGACTTTCCATAAGTATCAATAAAACATTAAATGCATTTGTATTATAAAAATGTAAAGTTCAATGTATCACCAAAGATCTTTGATGTCTCATTTATTGATAGTGCTCACCCATAGTGATTTATAGTACAATTATACATGGCTACATCCCACTTCAGTTTAGCTCAGAAAATTCTATATTACACTTCTAATATGTTATCTAGAAATGTCACTGGCGATTAATTCGAAGCATATAATGAAAAAGACAAGAATCTGGTTTAATTTTATTTTGTTTTTCCATCAATGCAAATATGTGGGCCACATTATTTAGAAAATTTTCTTTAAGGTACATCTTTCTAACTTAACTGCATATAACCATGTCTGATTTTATGTTTTAGAAATTTAACTTGAAATATTTATTGTGTGATTTTGTAAATAATCTTGTTGTACTATAAACATCTATCATGGTGTATTTTGTTTTCATTGTTCAAGTTGGGATCAATAAAACCCTTGGCAGGTTTTTAGAAAAGTTGTGTTGCATACTTACAGTTTCTCACCTCTTCGAAGCAACATATCAAAACATGATATAAACCCTCTTTTATTGAGATAATATTTTTGGGTTTAGTGTTTGTATCACATTCAAATTGTAACTTCTTTTCTTATCTCAAAATATAGAAGTGACAAATTTTTTCTGTTGCATGATGGCATGACTAGAAATGGCAAAAGGCCACAACTTTCTCCAGTTACAAGTCCTTCTCCAATTACAAGCCTTCGATACATGGCAATGTCCCAAGTCATTCCTTGAGACTAAAACCAAAGAAAAAAATATGGTTGTTCAGTCCTTTCAGTGTATCAAAGCCTATATTAGAGCCCATAAAGGCATTATTTCTCTTGCGTCTAACCATGGGAGATCTCCCAATTGATAAGAAATTAGCATGCTTGGGTGAGAAAAGCTCTTATTGTCCACATTGTGTGTATGCTCTATCTCGTTTCCGACCCAGGTTGGCCCTGGGCTAAGGCATTATGCCAGAAGTATCTTCATATTTTGTCCAATGGCAGGTTGTTGGGCAATAAAATTTCAACAAAGAGATGCTTGTACCAGGAGCAAAGAGTATAAAGTTGTATCTTTTTAATGATCTCCATAATTCTTTCTATGTACTATGAATTCTTTGAGTTTCAACTCTTTGTATGCATTGTCTTTCATGTTTAGATTGTTCACCATTTATAGTATATGGCGTGTAGGTATGGGACTTCATAAAGTTGATGGACTACCTTTTTGCAAGGGAGGACATTAACCCATTCTATATTAGGGATCATTGGTGAATCACTAGGAGGTGACAATTTCCTTTTCATGCAATGTGTTATTTTTGGTTTCTTTATGTTGGATGTTTTAAGTTGATAATGATGCCTAACCTCTTGATTGGAGTTCTGTCTATTAGTAATAGAAAATACATAATATCACTAGGTTTTACATCTTTTTAATGATTTATATTAATTGTGCATTTGAAGTTCTTTGAGGTACATAGGATGAATGTCAAATTATTGTCATTTTCTTGAATGTGAACAATTGCTTTTCTGTATTTTGTTATTCTCAGTTTTGAACTTAGCATGATTCGAAGGAATGCATGCATGGTTTGTTGCTTCTACTAACCCATTATATGTTGTATCAGTTCCAATTATCAAGGTTCATGTAATGGTTGGGCATGATTTACATGGAATTTGAAGAGATGAAATTTTTATTTTTTCCTGAGTAAAGCCCCACTTAAGTGTTCATTTTTTATTGCTCGGTGTTTATTTGAGGCATATAGATCTGTTTAAGAATTGTCAAGAAAAGATGTGTAGGGTTGTAGATGGGCCATTTACAACAATAAATGGCATGCCCAAGTTGCAAGTATAAAGGATGTATTTGAAGGTGAGCTTAGACTCATTTCCATTGGATTTGATTTAATATTTTGCTTAATTATTTTTCTATTTTTTCCTTTGGTTGCAGAGGCTAGAAGTAAATTTGGCAATTCTTCCATTGAAGCTTAAGTGGTGTAAGTTGTATGTCTAAGGTTTAAGTTATATTTCTATACATTCTAGGAAAATAGTCTAGGCATGCTTTCTTAGTGTTCTTAATCTAGTTTCTTATGAAACCATTGTGCATTTTTCCAAATGCTGATGCTACCTAGAAACTCTATGGATCAGGTTTGGGACAGAATAGTGCAGATAATTTTAATGCTCCATTTTTAGTTCCATCCATTGCACCTTGTCTGCTCTTGATCCTCAAGGGTATGTTCATTGATTTTATTATGTTGATGCAAGATTATTATTTGCATGCTTTCTGACTATGATGGAAGCAGGAATGGAGTGTGTCCAAGCTTTACCTTCTGAAGATATACTCAAGTTGCGAAAGCTTATATTGGCAGGCCAAGATGATCCTCAATGCCCAGTAGAAGGTTTGGAGACATGTGTTCAAGAGCTATTGAGGTATACAGTAAGGTTAATGTTTTAGAGAATTTCAAGGTGTGTTTATCATTTTTATTTGTGGGAATTTCATTATGTTTCCCTTCATAAGGGCCTGATTAGTTTTCTTGTTTACCTAGAAGTTAGTTAATGAATAATACATGTTAATTTTGCAAAATGATAGTACATTTTGTTTTGATGTACTTTCCAACCATTGTATATGATTACACTATACCTTTGTTTTTCTTCTCCTTTCATTCGGGATTTTGTTTCTACCAAGTGCAGAAATCCAATCTCTTAAATGTTGGTACATTTTGTCTTGATGCGCTCTCCAGTCACATTATATATGATGCACATGCTTGTTTGTTCTATTCTTTCTTAATTGCACATTTTTTATTATTATCAAGAATACAAATAATATCACTTTAGGATGCATTTTGTGCGTAATAGCTGACAATAGATGCTTCCTGATTTTTCAGGACTAGAGGCCCCTCTTTACTTTCCTGTAGAGGTTTTCTTTTGTACCAAGAAGTATAGCTTTGAGTGTAGCAATTTATATAGCATATTATTTGTGAGTCAATTTTAAGGCTTGGATAAAGGTGGAAACATAAATTTTCTCATCGTAGTTCCTCATGACTTCTAGAAAATGTTTATGTTTTGAACTTGCTTTTAGAATTTGGACTTTCTTTCAGAATTTGTTGGGACTACTTATATCAATTTTCAGATTGACCTATTTTATTATTATTATTTGTAGCAATATCAATAAACAATACATGTAATTCAGCATTCAACATGTACTCTACCATTATGTGTGGAGCATTTTTTAAAACTCAATACTTATATATGCAATTTCAAGGACTGCCATAACTCTTCACATATTTCTTTAAGGGTGTTATTGATGACTATTTGTAGAGTCATCAATGACCTTTTCCTCAATGTAAATAGGATTTTAATGTTCTCTTTCAAACATGTTTCCTTCCACTATGTTAATTACCTCCTTGATGAAGTCCTCATTTTTAGAATTTGCCTCTCACAAAACATTGCTAGCTCAAGATCCTTTATCCTTTTTGTCTCCAAGCTCCTACTGTTTTTTTTCTTTATACTTTTCCTTATCTTCCAAGAAGATACCCCAACTTGCAAGAAATTGGTGAACATTTTGCTTCATGGGAAATTCAAAAATGAAAATGTTTTGACCAGATGTATATTCCTTGAGGTCTTGAACTTCCAAATCTCCTTTCACGTGAATTGCCTTTGTGCCCTCCTTACATGTATCTATAGAACCACTCATCTTGAGCATTAATTCCACTTGACACTCTTGTGAAACCTTACTTTCTTAGTTCTTCAAGAATCAAGGGAGATGATCTATTCCTTCTCTTGCTTCTCCTTTATATCTTGTTGGCTCTCCCTTTGGCATATTCTCACATGACATCTCCTAGAATTAGATTATCTCAAACACCAAAAATGAATTTTCGCGTTATTCCTTCCCTTGTGATGGTTGCATCCTTGCCTCATTCTCACATATACATCACCACTAATTTCTGATAAATTGTCTTTATTTCTACCCTAAGGCAACTCCTATTAAATGCAATATTATATCTTCTTCAATGCTTTGAGGCATGCATATTTCTCTTGTATCAAGGTTGTCATTTTTCATCTTATTATTCTTTGTCATTGTTCGTTGTAGGGAAGTTTAATCCATGGACTATCTCACTTTGTGAGTCTTTTGTTTTCTATTCTTCACTAGCACATCTTCTCTTTTTTCCATTTCGATGTCATATACTTCAATTTCATTTTTTTTGTCATATTTGGAGGAGAAAGTTGTATTTTTTAATGATCTCCATAATTATTTCTATGTACTATGAGTTTTTTGAGTTTCAAATCTTTGAATGCATTGTCCTTCATGTTTAGATTGCTCACCATTTATAGTATATGGCGTGTAGGTATGGGACTTGATAATGTTGATGGACTACCTTTTTGTAAGGGAGGACATTAACCCATTCTAACTTAGGGATCACTGGTGAATCACTAGGAGGTGAGAATTTGTTTTTCATGCAATGTGTTCTTTTTGGTTTCTTTATGTTGGATGTTTTTAAGTTTATAATTATGCCTAAGCTCTTGGTTGGAGTTCTATCTATTAGTAATACAAAATACATAATATCACTAGGTTTTACATATTTTTAAAGATTTATATTAACTGTGCATTTGAAATTCTTTGAGGTACATAGGATGAATGTCAAATTATTGTCATTTTCTTGAATGTGAATAATTTATTTTCTGTATTTAGTTATTCTCACTTTTGAACTTGGCATGATTCGAAGAAATGGATGCATGGTTTGCTTCTTCTGCTAACCCATTATATGTTGTAGCAGTTCCAATTATCAAGGTTCATGTAATGGTTGGGCATGCTTTACATGGAATTTGAAGAGATGAAATTTTTATTTTTTCCTGAATAAAGGCCCACTTAAGAGTTAATTTTTTATTGCTCAGTGTTTACTTGAGGCATATAGATTTGTTTAAGAATTGTTATGAAAATATGTATATGGTTTTAGATGGCCCATTTACAACAATAAATGGCATGCCCAAGTCGCAAGTATAAAGGATGTATTTGAAGGTGAGCTTGGATTCATTTCCTTTGGATTTGATTTAATATTGTGCTCAATTATTTTTCTATTTTTTCCTTTAGTTGTAGAGGCCATTTGGCAAGTCTTCCATTGAATCTTAAGTGGTGCAAGTTGTATGTCTAAGTCTTAAGTTATCTTTCTATGCATTCTAGGAAGATAGCTTATGCATGCTTTCTTGGTGTTCTTGGTCTAGTTGCTTATGAAACCATTGTGCATTTTTCCAAGTGTTGATGCTACCTAAAAACTCTATGAATCGGGTTTGGGATAGAATAGTGCAGATAATTTTGATGCTCCATTTTCAGTTCCATCCATTGCACCTCGTCTGCTCTTGATCGTCAATGGTATGTTCATTGGATTTATTATGTTGATGCAAGATTATTATTTGCATGTCTTCTGACTCTGATGGAAGTGGGTATGGAGTGTGTCAAAGGTTGACCTTCTAAAGAAATACTCAAGTTGTGACAACTTATATTGGTGGGCCAAGATGATCCTCAATGCCTAGTAGAAGGTTTGGAGACACGTGCTCGAGAGCTATTGAGGTATACAGTAAGCTTAATGTTTTAGAGAAGTTCAAGGTGTGTTTATAATTTTTATTTGTGGGAATTGCATTATGTTTCCCTTGATAGGAGTTGGTTAGTTTTCTTGTTTACGTAGAAGTCTGTTGATGAATAATACATGTTAATTCTGCAAAATGATAGTACATTTTGTTTTGATGTGGTTTCCAATTATTTGTATATGATAACACTAAACCTTTTTTTTCTCTCCTCCTTTCTTAAGGATTTTGTTTCTACTAAGTGTAGAAATCCAATCCCATAAATGTTGGTACATTTTGTTTTGATGCGCTCTCTTGTCACTTTATATATGATGCACATGCTTTCTTTTTCTATTCTTTCTTCATTGCACATTTTTTTAGTATCAAAAATACAAATAATATTACTTTAGGGTGAATTCTATGTGTAATAGCTGACAATAGATGCTTTCTAATTTTTCAGTACTAGAGGTCCCTCTTTACTTTCCTATAGATATTTTCTTTTGTACCAAGAAGTCTAGCTTCTATCAGGCCAAGAGGTAACTCCTCAAATGTAATTGTATTATTCATTTAAGTTGTCCATTATTATATACAAGAGGGAGAGACTATTCAATTTATCTCTCGATGACTCTCCATTTCCTCTATTATTTATTTACACTAATTACAATTGTTCACCCAATCCCTATGATTAAGTGTCAACATTCCCCCCCCTTAATCTAAAGGGATATTGGTGAGTCCAAGCATCTTTTTAAATCTTTCAAGCTTTTCTCTTCCAAGCGCTTTAGTGAAGATGTCGACAATCTGCTTATTAGTGGAACAATGGCAAAGATGGATTCTTTTGGCCTCAACATGATGTCGAATTAGATGATATTTTGTATTGATGTGCTTTGTTCAATCATGGAACTTTGGGTTCTTGGCCAACTTTATTGCCAAGGTCTTGTCAATCATGAGTGGATTCGATTTTACTTGTTTTACCTGCAAATCTTCCAGAATTTTCTTGAGCTACACAATTTCTTTTGTTGCCTCAACTGCTGCCACATATTTTGCCTCTATTGTGGAATCTACTGGAACTAATTATTTGGGTGATCTCCAAGAGATAGCTCTTCATCCATGACTCATAGCATAACCCGAATTGGATACCCCAATTTCTTTATCTCCATCGAAGTTTGAACCAGAGTATCCAATCAAGCTGAAGTTTCCCACCTATCTATCCTTGATTCCAAAGTATTCAGTCCCCTTCAAGTACTTTAGAACTCTTTTTGCAGTAGACTAATGTCCCTCACAAGGAGTTTTCATAAACCTAGAGAGGATTCCAACAACAAACGAAATGTTTGGTCTGGTAGTAGTCAAGTAGTTGAGACTTCCTACAAGTTGTCTATACTTTGTTGCATCCTCAAATTCTTTTCCTTCAATGGATGTGAGCTTTAAGTTTTGTTCCATTAGAGTAGTCAGAGGATTGCATTCAATCATGCCAAACCTGTTCAACTGATCTCCAATGTACTTGTTTTGAGAAAGGAATATGGACTTCGGATGTTGAGTTACTTCAATACCAAGATAGTAATGAACATAGCCCAAATCAGTCATTTCAAAACCTTTCCTCAATTCATTCTTTATGGATGCAAAGTAGCTCTCATTGTGCCCTGTCATCAAAAGATCATCTACATATACCACAAGATATACAATTATTTTTCGAACCTTCTTAACAAACAAAGTTGCATCATCAAGATCATAATGTTTGAAATTGAGTTTCAGAAGATGCTCAGTTAGTTTTTCATATCAGGTGCACGATGCTTGTTTGAGGCCATACAAGGATTTCACAAGTTTGCATACTTTA
Source organism: Pinus taeda (assembly GCA_000404065.3). NCBI lineage: Eukaryota > Viridiplantae > Streptophyta > Pinopsida > Pinales > Pinaceae > Pinus > Pinus taeda. Next base: position 144,226 of record APFE031690617.1, read on the forward strand.
TGTTCATGTCCTTTTATAGCAAATCCTTCAGGTTGGGACATAAAAACATTCTCTCTTAGATCTCCATTCAAGAAAGTAGTTTTTACATCCATTTGATGGACTTTCCAACTGTTCTGAGTTGCTAGGGAAAAGATTGCCCGGATGGTAGCCCATTTTGTTGTGGGGGAAAAAGTCTCTTCATAATCGACCCCTTCCTTCTGTGCAAAGCCTTTTGCCACAAGCCTGGCTTTGTGCTTGTCAAGTGAGCCATCAACTTTATACTTGTTCTTGTAGACACACTTGCAGCCAATTGGTTTGGTTCCCAATGGAGGATCAACCAGCTTCCAAGTGCCATTCTTTATCAAGGAATCATACTCCTTTTGCATTGCTTCTTTCCATTCATCATGAGAAGAAACTTCTTTGAAGGAAGTTGGTTCAAAATTCATAGACAAATTCAATTCACAATCATAAGAAACATCCATATCAACAGGTGAATCAGAGTCATCTACATCACCTCCATTTTACCGAGTTGAATTTCTAGTTCCTGTCTCTCCAACGTCATCAGGATGAAAACTTTCAAGTGTCTTTGTCAGCCACTTTGGGGGACCTTTCTGAGATGGTCCAAGTTGCTCCATTGATTGAGTTGGGATTGAATCAATATTGAGTCTCCCAATTCTATCAATCACATTACTCAAAGTATCATCTGTTGTTGGAGTTGCATGCGAGGGAGAGAACGCTTCAAAAGAAGATTCCACAGGTTGATCTAGTATAGGAATCCCCCCTTCAAGATGTGGAATATGATTATCAAATTATTGAAATGATTTTGCATTTGTGAATCTATCTAAGCGATCAAGTTTCAGCTCAACAAAATTGTGAGTTTTGGATGATTCATGAAAGATTACATCTCTAGATATAACAAAATTTTTATTGACTTCATCATAGAGACAGTATGCTTTAGCGGTGTTTGAATACCCTATGAAGATACACTTACGACTTCTTCCACCAAGTTTGTTTCTATGTACCTTTGGTATTAAGGCATAACATGTGGAACCAAAGGCCCTTAGATGATTTACCGAAGGAATGTGCCAATACCACATTTCGTAAGGAGTCTTGTTTCTAATAGCATTAGATGGACATCTACTCTTTACATATACAGCACATAGAACTCCATCAACCCAAAACATTAATTTTACATTTCTAAAAGACATCATGGAGGGCACCATATGTAAGATTGTCCTATTCATTCTTTCAGCTACTCTGTTATGTTGGGGATTATAAGGCACAGTTATTTGATGTTTGATCCCATGTTGGAAAAGATAGTTTTCAAATTCATTTGAAGTATATTCTTCTCCATTATCAGTGAAAATAGAGCCAATATGAGATTGTGCATCATTTTCAAACCATGTATGAAAGTTCGTGAATGTTTGAAAAGCATCAGATTTGTTCTTCAATAAATAAACCCAACACATTCTGGTGTAGTCATCAATAAATGTCATCATATATTTATTTCCATTTGCAAAAGGAACAGGCCCACATAAATATGAATGAATGAGTTCAAGTTTTCTATGTGCTCTGCAATCTGAATCATGAAAAGATGGTCTGTTATGCTTTCCTAGAATGCAAGCATCACATTGCTTAAGTTTCCTAGGAATTGTAGGCAAACCAGTAACACCATTTTTCTTCAACAAGCGAAGGCTGTCATAGTTCAAGTGTCCAAATCTAGCATGCCATAATAAACTCGATGGAAATGTACCTTATTCATAATGAGAATTGTATGAGAAATTTTGTGCATGAACAGAGGTACCCTGCAGCTTAAGAAGCCTTCTTCTTCTATCCCCGTCATGACAAGTGAGTGGTCTGATGCTTTTCTCACCTCAAGCTTGCCATTAAACATATGAATGGAGTGTCCTTGCTCACAGATGTGGACCAATGACAACATGTTTCCCCTAAGTTGTGGGAGATATAAAATATGATGCAGAAGAAAGTCTAGAAGACCAGGGAATTTAAGCCTGATTATGCCAAGCCCTGATGGCTTGAGTTTTGATTTGTCTGCAAAGTATACTACTCCATCAAGATTTTCAGTAAATTCTTCAAAAAAATATTTTCTAAATTTCATGTGGCAAGTTGCTCCTAAATCAAGAAACCAATAATTTTTCCGAGAAGCAGGTGAAGCATTAAATAGGTCTTCATTTACTCCAATATCACAGTGTGCCACAACATAGTGAGCTGATTTAGGTGCTTTACCTTTCTCTTTGTCATTAGTTTTACCTTTGGGTTGATTTATTTCCTGCTCAATTTTGTCCCAAGGCAACTTGCATGTGGATGCATCATGTGATCCATCTCTTTTGCAGTGTATGTAGTGCAAATCTAACTTTTCGCCTTGAGAGTGTCTACCCCCTTTGCCTATAAAATTTCTTCCTCTTCCTCTTCGACCACCTCTTCCTCTGGAGTAATCTTGAGCAATATTCTTCTCTCTATGTGTAAGGCACACAGCCTCTTCAAAAGACTAAGGAGTTGTCTTCTTTCCAAAAGCTTTTTCTCTTTTAGCAAATTTTTTCACAAGGGAGTCAAAGGTAATATCTTTGAGGTTTCCATTTGTTTGCAATGACTCGAGATAATTTGAGTAAGTGGGATAAAGTGCCTTGAGAAAACCTATCAGAGGAATGTCTAGTTCAACATTAGTGACTTTGATATCATGCATAATGGATTTTCCTTCTGATGCAAGAGCAAGAGGATCATCATTCTGGAACCCCACTATTGTTTCTTTCTACTTTTCAGTTTACTTAATTGTAGCACAATTTACTATTTTTAGTAGTTTTTTGGGTCCTGAACTTCTGGAGCCGTTTTTAGGCCCTAAATGACATTTTTTGGGAAAATTGGGAGCATCATGGGTCCATGGTCCTATGTTCCTCTTCCAAAAGTTTTATTTCTCAGATAGATCTTTCTAACGAGCTATTTTGCATGTCAAACGAAGATCATATGCCAAAGTTACGACCCTGGGAAGTTGATGTACCAATTTACCCAAACGGGGTCCACAGTTTTGCGTTTCATCTTGTAGGGTTAGGTTTTTGTATGTTTAAGGTTTTCCATTGTTTCTCAACAATAAATAGGCCTTCAAGCCTCATTGTAACATAGTTTAGAGGCATGTAGCCACCACATCTCTTCTCAAAGGTAAGTTACCATCGCCCTAACCAGTTTATTTCCATTTCTATTTGTAAGCATATTTCAGTATTTTACAGTAATGAAATGAAGTACTATTTCTGCTACATCTCTATATGTATGGTTATATTTGTAATTTGTTATTTTCTTGTTTAAATCCGGACCATTATGTTTTAAACTTGCTTTCAGAATTTGTTGGGACTACTTATATCAATTTTTAGATTGACCTCTTTTACTATCATTATTTGTAGCAATCTCAATTAACATGTAATGCACCATTCAACATGTACTCTGCCATTATGTGTGGAGCATTTCTTAAAGCTCAATACTTATATATGCAATTTCAAGGACGGCCATAACTCTTCACATAATTCTTTAAGGGTACTAGGTCAATGGAAGAGCACTTACCTTATAAGCAGGAGGTTGGTGCTTCGATTACATTATGCCCTCACATAAATTAATCAATGCTATTGTAGTTTATTTTAATTAAATTTTTTTATATTGATTTATTTCAATGGTGAGATATTTTTCTAGATTCCTTATTTTATATTGTCTCTAATGAGACATAAGTGATATGTATTGTCTTTAAATATAAATTTTTACTCTCTAGAGAGACAATAGTTAAGAATAAAGACATATTGTCTCTATAAAGATCGAATGTTTCTAATCCAAATTATTGTCTTTCGAAAGACAAAAATGAAACTGTCTCCTAAGAGACAATAATTCTTGTATTATATATTGTCTTTATAGAGACAATATTTTAAGACAATAATGAATTTGTCTCCTAAGAGACAACAATGCTTGTGTTATATATTGTCTTTATAGAGACAAATCTTTAAGACAATAATTTTTAAGACAATAATTATTGAGACACCTGCTTAAAGACAATATTGAAGTCAATAGACAAGTTTTTTTGTCTCAAGTTAAGACAATTTACCCAAAAATTGTCTCAATATTGTCTTAAAACCCCCCTTCATGTAGTAGTATTAGTATCCATTGTGTAAACACTAAAATTAGTGCCCTATAAATTCATCTCTTGTATACATGGGTTTTTATGTTTTAGATTGTTCTTTTGATAATTTTTTCAATCAATTACAATATCTCATTATTGAAATTATTGTATTAATAAATATGAACAACAAAAAGACAAATTGGATGGCTATAAAAAATCTCATTAGATGATTAGTTATCCTAGCTATTTGCATTTTCATAGAAATCTTATACACATAAATATTCCTTAGTTGGTAATATTATTCTAATTATGATATTAATTTTTTCTCCCTTACTTTCTCTACGGTTAAAGATTTCTCTAAACATTTTTATTCAATTTAGCTTCTTAAACTATATATGTATAATATGTTATATCCACTTTACATAGGGTAATCAATAAATTACTCATAAAGTTCTCTTTATATATCTACTAAAAATCAATCAAACTACTCTAATCCACTTTAAAAAGTAAAAAAACACATTATGATATAATTGAACACTAAAAATATAGTAAAATTTGTCTTCCTATATTTGCAAAAGTTCAATCAAATTACCATTTTCTAAAAGCTTTAAGAAGTACACAAAGCCTACAACTAACCTAAAAAACTTACCTTGCTATTCACTATCCATTACAAAAATTGTCATAAACACTAGTTTATTATATAGATGGGGTAATCATTTTGGAATAGGGTTTCTAGAAAAGTTAAATTTAATTGTCAATATTTAGTTATTAGGTGGGTAGTGGGGATTTAACCTCTATGAAATATTCAAAGAATGTACTTATTAATAATTAGGGATAGAGAGAGATTTCTCTCAAAAATGACTATGTCCTTCCTATGCTTTAACTTAATTAAAATATGTCATTCTACAAAGGTGAAATTCAATTTCCATCAAATTTTTATTTATAACAATAAATTGATTCAATTTTCCATCAAATTTTTATTTATAACAATAAATTGTCATTACTTATTGCTTTACTATATCTTTTTTGTTACATCTTTTTTAAATATATATATATGTT
>APFE031690617.1:150212-192867 GCA_000404065.3 Pinus taeda
ATAGTGATGGGTATATTGTTAAGGCACTTTGTGATGTTTGGTTGGAAATTTCATGGCAAAAAATCCAACTATGTTAAGGACTGGTGTGCCCTAGGCCACATGCAATTCACTTTTGAGGACTTAGATTTCCCTAGTTGTCTTTTCTCAAGCCAAAGGTTGAGATGTATTCATCTCAAGACTAAGCTCAATTGGCCATTGAAGAAATGTGTGTCTTAAAAAATTTGAGAGATCCAAGATTCAAATCTCCTTGATGTGACTTGCTTTATGGAGAGGAAGACAATAGCTAGATGTGACTTGCTTTATGGAGAGGAAGACAATAGCTAGATTCTTATATATTTATTTTATAAAATAATATTGTTTCCCTAGATTCTGTATATTTATTTAATAAAATATATTTTTCTATCTATTATTTTAAAAATAATAATATAATTATTTATTAATTTTAACATTTATTTAATAAAATATTGGTGTGGTTGAATACACAAAAGGCTCATAAAATAACAAAAAAACTATTGCAACACGAATAATGTCTTACCAATGCACACATTTATCTAATTAACCGTATATAAAAAAGTTGTGTGTCAACTTTAACTTCAGGGAAAAAGGAAATTACACATCTTATTGTAAAATGGAACATTTTGCTAAATAAATTTTTCTTATATATAAATGAATATTATAAACAATAATGAGAACTTGTCATGGAAGAACTTATTAGAATTGAAATAATCTCAAATCCCTAGGAAATTGGTGGGTGGGGAGCCACTTGGCATGAATCTAATTTTTTAATTTATTAAAAATAATGAACCATTTTGCTAAATAAAATTTTCTTACATATAATTAATGTTAGAAATAATAATGAGGAACTTATTAGAATTGCAATAATCTCAAATCTCTAAGAAATTGGTGGGTGGGGAGCTAATCTGCACAAATCTAATTTTTTAAATTTATTAAAAGTCAATGCAACATAAGAAACTCTATAACACACTACAACCTTTGATAAGCATTCAGACCAAGCATATGCTTATTCCCTTGAAAATCAATTTAGTCATCAATTAAAAAAAAATGGAACAGATCCTCTCCACCTTAAGTTGAAATAAAAAGCCTTAGAGAAATATTTTTTAATAGCTTGTGGAATTACTAAATTATGATAATAACTTAACATGAGATAACTTTCATATTAATAATAAAATTACCATAAATTTTATTAGATTCTAATAATTATATATATCAACCCTTTATAAATTACAGATAAATATGACTAGCACACACACATTTACTAATGTGGTTGATATAGGCAGATCAACATATATAGATTAGAATTACGACCACGTTAGTAAATCTGGTTGATATACATCGATAGGCTTATATCAAACCACAATTAATATTTATTAGGTACAAGTGGCTATTAAAAATTAAAATTTTGTAATTGTTAATAACGATAGAAATAATAATATGGTTATTATATTAATATTATACTATATATTAATATAATACTGTGTTTTTATATAATATTATATGGTTATAATTCAAACTATAACATAATTTACATAATATTGTAAATCGAGGGATTAATAAACACAAGGAATTTTATTATAAACTCAATGGATTATAAACCCAAGAGATTTAAATTTTAGACCTTAGGATTACTGTTATAAATCTTGTGAATAATTTTAAACCCTAGGAATATAAACCATTAGATTAGTAAACCAAATGGATTGATATAATAAATGCAAGGGGCCAATAAACCAAGGGATTATAAACCCTAAAATAAACCATAAATGATTAATACTATAAGCACAAAGGATTATAGACTTAAGGGATTAATATTAAACCCTAAGATTACTATTATAAACCATAGGCTTAATATTAAACCCTAAGATTAATATCATAAACCCATTGGATTAATAAAATCATTGGATTAATATTTAAAACCCAATGGATTATAAACCAAAGGGAATAACATTAGACCCTAGGACTAACATTAAATCCTAGGAATATAAACTGTATAATTATTATTATAAACCTTAGGTTTAATATTATAAACCTAAGGGAATAACATTAGACCCTATGATTAAGATTAAACCCTAGGAATATAAACAATATGATTAATATTATAAACCTTTTATAAAACCTATGATTAAAAATATAAACCCAACGGATTAATACTAAAAAACCAATGGATTATAAGCCCAAGGGATATAGACGTGAAGATAAATATTATAAACCCTAAAATAAACATTAAACCCGAATATTCATATCATGAACTTACAATTAATGTTATAAACTAAATGGATTAATAAATCCAAGGGAATAACATTAAACCCTCAGATGAATATTAAACCATAGGAATACAAACCCTAGAATTAATAAACACAAGGGATTAATATTGTAAACCCTAGGCTTAATATTATACTAGGTTAGAGAAAAATATTATTTATGATTGTACTAGGGCTTAATATTAAAAACCCAAGGGATTATAAACTCAAGGGAATTAAATTAAACCCTAGGATGAATATTAAACCCTAGGAATATAAACCTTAAAATTTATAAACCCAAGGGATTAATATTGTAAAACATAGGCTTAATATTAAACCCTATGAATATAAACCCTACAATTAATATTATCAACCCATCGAATTTACATTACAAACCTAATATATTGTAAACCCAAGGGATTTATATTAAACCCTGGGATTGATATTATAAACCTTATCAATAATCTTATTCCCTAAGAATATGAACCCTTACATTAATAAACCCAAGGGATTGATATTATAAACCCAAGGCACTAATAAAATCAAGGGATTAATTATAAAAATCCAAAAACCCAAAGGATTAATATTATAAACCCTAAGATAAATATTATAAATCATAAAACAAACATTATTGACCATGGTTGATTTTCATATTGAGACAATATTTGCCACAATGTGACGTTGCACCATGGTTGACCATGATTGATTTCCATATTAAGAGAATATTTTTCATAATGTGACATTGGAAAATGGTTCACCATGGATGATTTTCATATTAATAATATTTGTCACAATGCGACGTTGGACCATGGTCAACCATGGTTGACCATGGATGACCATGGTTGTGACAATGTGATGTTGGATAAATATTATAATCGGTAAAATAAATATGGTTGACCATCGTGCCGATAGTTGTTTTTCGTATTGATAGAATATTATAAACCCAATGGATTATAAACCCAAGATATTTAAATTAAACCCTATGATTAATATTATAAACCTTGTGAATAATATTACAAACCTTAACATTAACATTATAAACTTATGTGAATAAAAACCTAAGGGATTTTAAACCCAAGGGAATAACATTAAACCTTAGGATTAATATTAAATCGTAGGAACATAAACCCTAAGATTAATAAACCCAAAGGATTAATACTATAAACCCAAGGAATTAGAAACTTAAGGGATTAACATTAAACCCTAATACTAATAATATAAATCATATGATTAATATTAAACCCTAGGAATATAAATCCTATGCTTAATATTAGAAACACTAGGAATATAAATCCTATGATTAATATTAGAAACCCTAGGATTGATATTATAAAACAAAGGGTATAATAAACCCATTGGATTAATATTAAAAATGTGAGGGATTATAAACTCAAGGGAATAACATTAGACCCCAGTATTAATACTAAACTATAGGAATCTAAACCCTGGGATTAATATTATAAACCTTAGGATTAATATTATAATCCCACGATATTAATACTACAAATCCAAAGAATTAATAAACCTAATGGATTAATATTATAAACTCAATGGATTATAAACCAAAGGGGATAATTATAAACCCAAGGGATTAATATTATAAACCTAAGGAATTGATAAACCTAAATAATTCATATTAAAAACCTAGGGGATTAATAGTAAAACCTAATTATTAATATTATAAACCTATATCAACTTAATATTATAAAAAAATTAAAAGACCCTAATATTATAAACCTTGTATTAAATCCAAGTTGTATAATGCAACAATGCGACATTGAATAAGTTACAATGTAATGTAACATTGCGACAATGATTCTTAGACTTATTTTCATATTCAAACAATGTTTCTCACAATGTGATGTTGGATACTTTTTTTTACTATTCAAATGTACTATTAAACCCTTGATATTATAAGCCCAAGGGACTAATAAACCCAATGTATTAATACTAAAAACCCAAGGGATTCTCAACCCAAGTGAATAATAGTAAACCGAAGGGATTAATGTTATAAACCAATGGGATATAGACCCTATGATACATATTATAAACCCTAAAATAAACATTAAACCAAAAGATTCATGTCATGAACCTTATTATTTATATTATAAACCCAGTGGATTAATAAGCCCAAGGGCATAATATTAAAAACCCAAGGGATTATAAACCCAACGGAATATATAATTAAACCCTTGGAATATAAACCTTAAAATTAATAAACCCAAGGGATTAATATTGTAAAACATAGGCTTAATATTAAACCCTAAGAATATAAACCCTATAATTAATATTATGAAACCAAGGAATTTATATTACGAACACAATAGATTGTAAACCCAAGGGATTTATATTAAACCCTAGTACTCTAGTAATATGAACCCTTAAATTAATAAACATAAGGGATTGATATCATAAATGCAAGGGACTAATAAACCCAAGGGATTATAAACCCATAGGAATAAATATTAAACAAGGAATTAATATTATAAACCAAAGCAATATAAACCCTAATATAAACATTAAACCCTATGATTAATATTACAGACCTTAACATTAACATTATAAACTTATGTGAATAAAAATCAAAGCGACAATATTAAAAACCCAAGGGAATAACTGATGAGCCCTATAAATGGGTAATTATATGGGCTCATTTTGCCTCCTAACATAGTTAAATCAACCATTCCCTTAGCTTATTTCGTGTTTTTTGATTATATTTATGCTTATGGAGTGAGTTGAGTTAGTTATGATGCCATGAGGTCTAATATGTGTTTAATGTAGATTTTTGTTGACTTTTGAAGACAAAGTCAAAGATTCAATGGACAATTGGCAGCAATAATACGAAGTGGACAAGGGAGAGGATTTATAGGATGGAATCCCCCTCATTTATTTATCCCCACTTCGAATTCCCCTTCATGCAGCTCGGAGTACAAACAGCCAAATGAATGCACTAGGAGGCAGCCAAGCAAGTGGAGGATAACTTATGTTTATCTCGAGTTTTGGGAGCCAAGCCACACTGATTTTAAGGAAGCTGTTGGGAGCTTCAGTTGTATAAGTAGAGAGGCCTAGGGCCTCACTAAAGTCAAATTTCTGTTGAATTTTAGTCAGATTTGTGTTATACTTTTGCTATTGTAAAACTCTGCTCAATTTCGAGCTTACTTTTGGTGACAGTTTCATATAATCCTATTACTATTTTGATAATAAAGATAGGATCATTTTTGAGCTAGCACTGAGTTACCTCAGAGAGCTGAAGCTCTTGGGTTAGGGCCCAATCCAGGCAGTCAAGCTCCTCTTGTTTTTATTTATATGCTTTGTTTCAGTTTATGGATTAGTTGTTGTTAGATGAATTTCTTTCTTGGTTAAGAATAGGTTGCTTTTGGTGATTTAAAAATTTGTTTCCATTTGTGTTTTCTATAGCAGGTTAAGCAGTGATAGAAAGAAGATTCAAAAGATTAGCAACATTGCCTTTGCCTCTTTTCCTCCCTTTGGGACCATGAACTAAGGCAAAGACCCTCTTGCTGCCCCAAAAACACAGATTTTGCTTCTCCATAGGATTTCTAGTGTTTGCAGTTTATTAAAAGGTTAATGCTTTGCTTTAGATCTCTTCCACCATGCTCATTTCTATCTTTGCAATAAGTCTTCCTCTAGGATTTCTCTCCTTGTAGCATTTTTCAGCATTTACTTCCATAGCTCATAATTTAGACTAGCTTGATGCAAATTTCTGTTTTTTTATGTACTCGTTTCCTTGCTTGCTTGATCTCATTGGTTGATTGTCAGTTCTTTTGCAGTAGATCTCTTCTCACAGCAAGTCAGCCTATTGGCCATCACATTCTCTCCCTGATCCATGCCCTACAGGTCGCCCAAAGTTCACCTCAAATCCTCCTTAGTTTTCTGCATTTTTCCATAGGATTTCGTCCTCTCTCCCAATCATCTTTCCCTCTCCTAGTGGACCTTGGTGGACCCTAGGCACCCTAACATGTCATCCCAACCTTCATATACCTTTTCCACCCACTCTCACACCTTCAAAACCTTCAAAACTGCTCTCGACATCCTCCTGTAGACCTCCTGTAGATCCCTTGTATCCTCCTGTGGATTTTCCTGTAGGCTTTTGTTCGAAGGCCGAGTGTAGAAAAAACCGCCAGAAAGCCACCCGAGACCTCCTAGGACCCATTTACACCATCCTACATCTCCTCAAACCTCAAAGTTTCCCTTCAACACCACCTATTTGCTTCCACCTTCACACACAATAAAATACATACATGTCAATTTCACATAAAAATCCAAAAAGATGTTTTTTGCTCATTTACTTCTAGAAATAGCTTGAGTAGATGTTGTTTACTTCCTTGAGTAGGTAATGGCATTCATTTCATGGTTTTCATAGTGTTTTACACAAAAGTAGAATTAGTTGGTTAAGTAGGGTTTGCTAGGTTTACTTTACATTTCAGTCTTTTTCCTTTCTGAATTTAGAGTAGCCTCTATAGAGTAAGCTTTCCTTTCTTTCATCACATATAGTGCTTCTTGTGGAATCCATAGAAGTTGGCTTGAGCTCCTAGTGATCTTGCACCAGCTGACCAAGTGACAGTCTATAGTAAGAACTAGTACTTGTGCATACAGCATCATCGCTTCCAAGTTTGTTACGAACTATCAGGTTGATAAGAGTAAAGCATGGAGCCTAGGAGTTGTAGCATTATTGTTGAAATACTGGTGCTCACCACTTTTTGGTTCTGTTGCAGGGAAGCGTTAGAGGATTTTTTGATTACTTCTTTCTTCTATTTTTTATCGCAACATTCTGCTAAGTAGTTTATTTGAACAAAAGTAGAATAGTTGTTTCTTTCAGTTTCTGCATTTCCTTGCTTTCCTTTTCAATTCTGCAGATTTCATTTCAACAAGTTCATTTCAGTTAGTTGCAATTTGTGTTGTTCAATCCATTTCAGTTTTGTAGGTACAATCAATAAAAAAACAAGAATTGACCAAAAAGATTTCCTTTCATGCCTCGTAGGAATAGAGATAATTCAGGGAAATTCTTGCCCAACACCCCCACTACCTCACACAACCAACCTTCTCTCTTCTTCAGTGGCAGTGATTAAGAAGAAACTTTAGGTGAACAACCAAAGATATTTGAAGAACCTATAGGGGAAGAAGAAGAAGAGAACATCACACATGAGCCAATGGCTAAAAACAGAAATGCTAGGGAGAATGGAGAGAGAATAGAGGGTACCTTTCCCATTAGGAAGACCAATGGGGACACCAAAATGAAGAATATAAGCCCTTCATCCCTACCTCACTTCCATGGTTTGACTACAAAAGATCCTGACACCTTCTTGTTTGAGTTTGTTGTCATCTGTCAAAACTATGACTATGCAGAAGACGAGCAAAATTTGAAGCTATTCCCTTCTACTCTCAAGGATGCAACATTGCGCTGGTTCACAAAGTTACTTGGCAATAGCATCACAACTTGGGCTCAGATGCAGCAGGCCTTTAATGATAAGTATCATTCTGTAGGTCAAAAGATACCAAAGAAGAAATCTTCCAAATGACCATGGGAAGTGATGAATCCTTGGAACATTATGAAGAGAGGTTCTAGCTCAGCTACAAAAGGGCCAGGTGTACACTTGACCTTGAATCTCTGAAGTTGGTCTTGCTTAGGGGAATTTCGGAAGACCTTTTAGACACCCTCCATCTGCTGGCTGGGGGAGACATCTACCAACTTCCTTATGAGGACATAAAGACTATTTTTAGAAATGATTCTAGAGCATCCAGAAAGAAAGGTAGGGGGAGTCAACCCATAGCTAGTACCTCCTCTTCCAATTCATCCATTAAAGGTGAAATTGGAAACATGGTGGAAGACTTCAAAAGTGAAATGATGCAGACTCTTGCCATGCAGATGGATACCTTGCATCTCAAAAGAAAACAAGAGGAAGAAAAGAGGGCTTTGGCCATGTTTTGTCCTAGATGCACCAGGAGGCATCCCAGGAAAGAATGTTGATTGAACTCTGTAGAGTTTTGTTTAGTATGTGAAGAAGATCATTCTACAGATAAGTGCCCTTCCTTGCTCGGACATAAAGTTGTATACCAAGGGGCCGAAGGAGCCACTAAACCACTCTATTTCATGAACCAAAGGAGACCACATGGACCTAGACCATGCCAATAGGGGTTGCAAGGGGCATATCAAGCATACTACAACCCCAACCAAGTCACTTCCATACCTTCTTGGGGCCCTCCTGCTCATCCTTCCTAGTCCACGCCTCCTCCTTGGTCCTTCCCATCTGAATATCATGCCCAAATAGCTGCTCATTCATTTCAATCCTATGTTTAGCTGCAACCACAGTGGAATGCATCTCATCAGGGGTGGAGGCCCCAGTACAACTCTCCTCCCTCTTTTTTGCCTCCACCACCTATTCAACCACAACCATTACCTTCTGCTCCACCAAGGCAACCCCAAATGCCTGTCCAATTGAACCCGAACCCGAACAATAGACAAACTCAGCAAGTATATAGTGTGGAACCATCATCCTCAACTTATGCTATGGAGATTCAGGAGATTAACCTATGATCTGGAAAGGTTCTCCCAGATAGCCAGCCTCCACCTAGGGAGGTTGAGGAAGACAAAGAGGAAAGTGAACCTAAATCAATTCCACCCTTTCTTGAGAGACTATCTGGGACAACACAGCCCACCCCAGAAGAATCTAAACTTCTGGGAGAATTGGAACAGTTATGTGTGACGATACAACTTCTCCAAGCCATAAAAGATGTGCATATCTACAATCGGTTGATCAAAGAGAAGTGCTTTAGGCATCCAGGAAGATGCAGGAGAGATGCCCCAACCATCAATATCACAGGACAACTGTCCAACCTAATGTTGGGGTAGGTAATCTGTCTGAAATATCTGGACCCTGGAAGCCCAGTAGTTGATTTCCACATCAATGGCACCATGATCCCACATACCTTAATTGATTTGGGAGTTGCCATTAATGTGATGACAAAGGACACAATTGTCAAACTTAACCTCCAGGGCTCCTCGAGGAAGACCACGATAGTACTGCAGCTAGCAGGCCGCTCCACCGTGAGCCCTGAAGGGATTGTGGAAGATGTAATGGTCTCCCTTGATTCTTGGGAGTACCTTGCTAATTTCTTAGTTCTCCAGCCAAAGGCAAAGCTCACTGGGTATCCTCTCATCCTGGGAAGACCCTACTTGGCTACTATCGATGCCTACATTAGCTGTCGAGCTAGGAACATGACCATCAAGAATGGGCATATGTCCAAGCAGTTAATCATATACCCTTCTCCCCAACCCTTGCTAGAACATGATCTACCTATCTAGTTGGAGGAGGAGAATGAGGATGAGGTCTATTCTGCACCACTTTGTGCATTAGAAACTGCCATGAGGGGGAAACTACAAGATGAGGATGATATGATTGAAAATTTGATTTAGAATCCACCCCCCAGTGTCTTACCATTAGAGGACATGGTGAGAGAAACCCAAAACAAACCCTTAACTGATCTCTGTGTGGTTGATCCAACCCCTCTCCATGTTAGGAATATAGAGTTCAGCCCAGAAAGAACCTTGAAAATCAATCCATCCCTATCCACTTCCCTGGAGAAGGAGCTATGCAGCTTATTGAGAAAACATTTAGATGCCTTCGCTTGGAGTTATAAGTAGATGAAGGGAGTGCACCCTTTAGTATGTACTAATCATATATACATTAAGGAAGATTGCAAACCAGTCAGGCAGCCTTAATGAATCTAGCACTTAAAGACATTGTTAAGGAAGAATTGCAAAAATTACTTGATGCAGGATTCATCTACCCCATCTCTGACAATGAATGGGTCTCTCCTTTGGTGCTAGTGCCAAAGAAAAATGGCAAGTGGAGAATCTCTGTTGACTATTGGAAATTGAACAAAGCCACTAAAAAGGACCATTTTCCTTTGCCTTTCATAGATCAAGTGTTAGATGGTGTGGCAGGGAAAACACTTTTCTCCTTCCTAGATGGGTTTAGTGGGTACAATCAGATTCAAATTAGCCCAAAAGGCCAAGATAAGACCACTTTCACTTATCCTTGGGGTACCTTTGCATATTGGGTCCTTCCTTTTGGTTTGTGCAATGCTCCAGTCACTTTCCAGAGAGTGGTATTAAGTATATTTTCTGAACTGGTTCATGATGCAGTGGAAATATATATGGATGATTTTACTCCTTATGGTTCTGACTTTTAGGAAGCTTTATCTAGCCTATCCCTCAGTCTAGAAAAATGTGAATTTTTTATGACGAAAGGGACCATGTTAGGTCATGCAATATCTCAACAAGTACTGCAGGTGGACCCCAACAAGATTTCCATCATCCAAAGGTCCCACCTCCTCAAAAGGTGAGGGATGTCAGAAGTTTCCTAGGCTTAGCTGGATATTACAGAAGATTCATTAAAGATTTTAGTAAGCTAGCCTCTCCTTTGTTTGGTCTTTTAGGCAAAGATGTTGAGTTCATATGGTCCAAAAACTGTCAAGAAGCCCTAGATACCTTGAAGAGCAAGTTAGTAACTACCCCAATTCTCAGAGGCCCAAAATGGGCCCTACCCTTTCACATTCACACAGATGCCTTGAACAAAGCAATAGGAGCAGCCTTAGGACAAATTGATGAAAAGTTACCTTATGCCATATACTTTATAAGCAAAAATTTGTTAAAGGCAGAGTTAAACTACACAGTGACCAAGAAGGAACTCCTAGCCGTTGTGCATTCTTTAAACAAATTCAGAAATTATATCACACGCTATCAAACCTTTGTGCACACTGATCATGCTGCAATTAGATATTTAATGAGCAAACTAGATGTAAATGCTCGCATTATTAGATTGTTGCTTCTATTACAGCAGTTTGATCTTACCATTATTGATAAGCCTGGTAAAGAAAATGTTGTTGCTGAATTTTTGTCTAGAGTAAATTTGCTTGTAGGTGAAGAAGGAATCGTGGATGACCAAATGCCAAATGAACATATGTTTGCTATTTCAGTACTCTGTTAATGGTTTGTTGATATAGAAAACTACTTGGTTTTAGCACAGCTTCCACCACACCTGCCCTCAAAAGTGAAGAGTAAGATAATAAGGAAAAGCACCCCTTTCACCTAGATTAGGGGTAATCTCTTCAAACTTGGCCCAGATTAGATCTTGAGAAGATGTGTCAGGGAGAAGGAAGTCTTTGACATTCTCCTGACCTATCATGACGAGCCTTGTGGAGGTCATTTTGCAGCAAAGAGAATTGCCTCCAAAATATTGCAAGCAGGCTACTATTGGCCCACTATTCATCAAGATGTGAGGAGATACACCAGCCAATGTGATCAATGTCAAAGGATGGGGAAACCTACTCTAAAGGATGAGATTCCCATCCAACCTCAAGTGACCTTTGAGCCATTTGAGAAGTGGGGCATGGACTTTGGGGGTCCTATCAACCCTCCTTCAAAAAAGAAGCAATACATCATTGTGTGCACTGATTACCTGACAAAGTGGGCAGAAACAAAAGCAATCAAAGTAGCAATAGAGGAAAAAGTAGCTGAGTTTTTGAGAGAAAACATATTCTACAAGTTCGAGTATCCAAGATAATTGGTCACAGATCAAGGCAGTCAGTTCACTTCCAATTTGATTGAAGACCCACTCACACATCATAAAATCAAGCATAGGACTTCCACCCCTTACCATCCACAAGCCAATGGGAAGGTGGAAGTCACTAACAGAGCCTTGGAAGGAATTCTGACCAAGGTAGTGAGTAGTAGCAAAAAAGATTGGGCGGACAGATTAGTTGAGGCCACCTGGGCCTACAACGCAACATGGAAGACCACCACAGGTTTCACACCCTATGAACTGGTCTATGGGAAGAAGGCTTTGCTGTCAATAGAATTTGAATTCAATACACTAAGGATGGTAGCTCAGCTAGACCTACACCTCAGCCATGCACAAAAGGAAAGATTACTCCATCTCAATGGATTGGATGAACAAAGATTATAGGCCCTTCTGCACACAGAGCTAGTCCAGCTTCAGAGGAAGATATGGCATGGAAAAAATATTAAGGAGAAGCAATTTCAAGAGGGAGATTGGACACTGCTCTATGATTCAAGGTATAAAAACTTCAAAGGCAAGTTGAGGACAAGATGGTTGGGACCCTACATTGTGGAAAAATGTAATGAAAATCGTTCAATCCTGATCAGAACCATTGATGATGAAGCCATCCCCATGCTTGTCAATGGAAATCGGTTGAAAATTTACAAGAAGCCTCTCTCCAAGAGAGACTTCATTGAAGATTTGAATAAGAGAGTGATGGTAGTGGAGCATGTCTTAGCCTCCTCTTCACCCACTCACTAAAGGAAAAGAAAAAAAGGAAAAAATAAGGACTCAAGTGAAAACCTCCATGAGGCGCTTGAAGTCCCATCATTGGGTTGAAAACCTCTCCT
The DNA here is from genome assembly GCA_000404065.3 of Pinus taeda. Taxonomy (NCBI): domain Eukaryota; kingdom Viridiplantae; phylum Streptophyta; class Pinopsida; order Pinales; family Pinaceae; genus Pinus; species Pinus taeda. The sequence continues at coordinate 162,897 of APFE031690617.1, forward strand.
GAGGCAGTCCAATGATGTAAAAAAAAAAAAGGAAAAGAAAAAAGAGAATAAGATCCCTGGGTGAAAACCTCCCTTGGAGGTGCCCAGGGTAGGCAATTAGGGTGAATAACTCCTTGAGGCACCCTAGTTGTTTTCAAAAAAAGAAAAAAGAGAAAAAAGAAAAAGAAAATTGAATTTTAATGTGCATTGCAGGTGTTGAGCCTTGAAACTACATATCTCCTACACACTTTCCCAGACTTTTTCCCCTCACCTGGACCTCATAAGCTATCAAAAATCATTGCATATTGATTCTAAAAGAGCATTGAAATGGTTTTCTAACTATGTTTTTGCGTTTGCTATTTGAATTAGATTTTTCTCATGAGCTGCGGAATGTAGCCACTTTCCACAGCTGGTTCAACTTTTCGCAGCTGTTTTTTTTTACATTATGGTTGCAGGTGTCATCAGGCAAAACAAGGCACATGGGCAAGTTAGAAATGACCTGGACATGGATCAAGTCCTATTGGTTCAGCTGAATTCATTAAGGAAAACCGTGGTCAACGGTGGTCAAATGGTAGTCCAACGAAGGAGTCCTATGGAAACCAGACTCTATTTTCAAACACGTGAAGGGTTCGTGGCCGTTTCCAGATCCCTAGAGTCATGTTGACACCTGTAGGTTGCCCCATGATGTGAATCCAACAACCGTTCTTGATAGATTAAATAATCTCGGCAACCAATATGCTAAGCTTACGGACATTGTCCTTTTACGTGTCTTCAGTTAAAGATCTTTCATAGGAAAACAGTTATGAATTTTTGTTATAAATAATGTGTTTCCAAATGCATAGAGTTAGTCTTTGTTGATGTAATTTTGCTATTAAAGTTTACTGTGCCGTGACATTAGTCCACTGTGGTAACAAGAGAATTATTCCTCTATTTTGAAATATAAAGAAGACTCTGTTTTTATATGACTGTGTGAGCTTAATTCTGGACTGATAGCCTGTTGACCAAGGCTGTGCAGAGGGCCCCTGCATGCTGAGGTTTAATTTTCCTTATTGCTGTAAAGTTTTATGAATTGTTTCCTTATTTCCATTGCACATATTTCAAAGCTATCCACCTGTGTATATTTCATTTGTTATGGTATTAACATTTCATTTCTGCACATGATTTTTCAGCTCTGTATATTATTGATAACACTGATCAGTATGTGTATGTTTCAAGATAGAGTAGGCCCAAGCATTTTCATACAATTTTTGCAGTAACTAGTGACATGGGATTAGCCTCTCTGCTGACTTTGCTTTTCTTAGTTTTTTAATTCCAGTTATGCTTTGATTTCAATTTTATTTACTTGCTTTGTTAGTTAGTTTAAATATCAGATTTCTCATATCATTGACGTTATCTCCTAAAGCCATAGCTTAGACTACCTGGCGAGCTATCAGACTATGAATGATGTGATTTGATTTTAGTTTTACTTTTTTCCAATTAGATATCAACTTACTCATATCATTGACGTTATCTCCTAAAGCCATAGCTTAGACTACCTGGCGAGCTATCAGACTATGAATGATGTGATTTGATTTTAGTTTTACCTTTCTGCAATTAGATATCAAATTACTCATATCATTGACATTATCTCCTAAAGCCATAGCTTAGACTACCTAGTGAGCTATCAGACTATGAATGACGTGATTTGATTTTAGTTTTACTTTTCTGCAATTAGATATCAACTTGCTCATATCATTGACGTTATCTCCTAATGCCATAACTTAGACTACCTGGCTTGCTATCAGACTATGAATGATGTGATTTGATTTTAGTTTTACTTTTCTGCAATTAGATATCAACTTGCTCATATCATTGACGTTATCTCCTAAAGCCATAACTTAGACTACCTGGCTTGCTATCAGACTATGAATGATGTGATTTGATTTTAGTTTTACTTTTCTGTAATTAGATATCAACTTGCTCATATCATTGACGTTATCTCCTAAAGCCATAGCTTAGACTACCTGGCGAGCTATCGGACTCTAAATGAAGTGAATTGATTAGTTTGATTTGTTGAGTGCAGTAGTTTAACTCATTTTTCTTTTTGTATTTAGGTAAGCAGCAGAGATAATGGTTTCATGATCAATAGTTCATTATTTGTTTGATTTGAATAGCAACACATTTTCATTTTTGTTCAAGTATTCATTTCATCACTAGTGTGTTCTAAGAATCTCTGAAGTATTAAGTTCTGGAAATCATTATAGAGGACATAATTGCCTTCAAATCTATATCCATACTTGCCTTCTAGAGTATTCTTAAAACTCAGGGATAGGATTTCTATTCACATCAGGAGATAAACGAAGATAAAACCCCCCAAAACAAAATAAAAATTGAAAACAACAAAAAGTAAGAAAGAGGTTGTCTTGCACATACAGTGCGCCACACTTCATCAGCTTACAAATCCCAAATTGATAATTAATGTAGCAATTTAGGACACACTAAATTGACTAAACATTTTGGCGCCGTTGCTGGGGAAGTGTAACTAGGTAGCCGATCTCTTACATAAAAAAAAAAAACAGAAAGAAGGAAAAATTGATGACTTCTTGAAGTATGCTCTCCTCTTGCGCCTAGTGTGATCTGGAGAATCAGAAAAGAGAGCTATTAGTTCAATAATTTCTTGATTATGCTCAATTCTTGCACCTAGTGTGATCTGGAAGATCAGAAAGAGAATTATTAGCCCGACTTGAAAGAAAAATAAAAAATAAAAAATGGCGTGCATAGAGCAAGAGATTCTAGGGGAAGGTTTATAGCTAGGGCCAAGAGTTCGATTTTCACAACTCCAACTACTTCAAGGCATAGAAAAGATTCACCTCCATCTACTCCCAGCCTTAGGATTCCTGGAATTCAAGGAGCAACATCGAAATTAGAGGATTCTCCCACACTATCTACTAAATCTGATCTAGGAGAAGAACCTTTCTTCACTTCTACATGGGAACATATTGTAATCAAAGAAGTAGAATCACCTAAAGAAGAAAGAAAGGGAGAAAATCTCTCTCATCCACCCTTGATAGAAGAACCATAATACTCTGAGGAAACTATCATGACGGAGGAAGTAGTAGATAGATTTGGAGGAGGAGGTAGAGGAAGAGGAAGTAATGGAGGCAACAATGGTGGAGGTAGAGGTAATAATGGAGGAAATAGGGAAGGAGATAACTCATTTGGATTCCCTATAGTTGATGAGGAAACCCATACAACAACAAAAAAAATTTCACCATCTGTCCTCCCAAACTTTTATGGGTTGCGAATTGAGGATCCTGAAACATTTCTGTTTGAGTTTGAAGTCGTGTGCCGAACCTATGACTATATGGAAGACTCTCAAAAACTCAAACTGTTTCCTTCAACATTGAAGGGAGCTGCTTTGAAATGGTTTATGGGATTAGTCACCCAATCTATTAGGACTTGGAACGATATGAAACAAACATTTTTGGATAGATACCTGGATTATTTCATGCCCACCAATCATAAGGATGAGGTATTAAAAATGATGCAAAAAGAAGATGAAAACTTGGAGGATTTACTTGAAAGATTTCAATACAACTTAAAGAGAGCAAAAATGAGTAATTTAGACAAGGAAACCTTGTAAGCCCTTCTATTGAAAGCCATTAGAGATGAATGGATAGATATTTTAAACATGATGGGGAAGGGAGACATTTCTCAACTTCCACTTAGTGACATAGCAGAACTATGTGTCCATCTCTCAAGGGGAAAATCTAAAATGGGAAAAGGACCTAGAGATCCTTCTGTTATTAGAGCAAACAAATCTGCAACTGGATCGGTAAGTAGGGCAGAGATTGGTAATATGCTTGATGAGTTTAAAAATGATATTCTAGGGAGCCTTAGCGAACAACTAGACGGCCTTAAAATACAAAACAAGCAGAAAACAGAAGCCGATGCCTTGGCCATCTTTTGCCCAAAATGTAGGAAGAAACATGCTCTAAGGGAATGCCCCTTGGATGAAAAAGTTGTAGAAACATGTATGATTTGCTTAGAAAGTCATGAGACCAAGGATTGTCCTTCAATTCCTATGCTCAAAGATGTCGTTCAGGAAGATCCGAATTCAGTAGAATCCCTTTGTTTTGTTTCAAGAAGACCTTGGCAGGGGCAAGAAAATCAAGGATTTAATAACCCTATGAAATTTTAGCCCCCGCCAAATTGGAATTCTTGGCAACAACCTTGGCCCCAACCTCAAAATCCATATCAATCATGGGCACAAGGGATGCAAAATCCTTATGGGAGATTTGCTCAATTTTATCAATACCCTCCATCTTTTCAAAATCAACAAAATCCACAACTTCCAAATCAAAACCCATAACTTTCATTGCCATTTCCACAACAGCAACCTTCTCAACAAAATCCAAATCCTCAACTCTTGCTTCCATTTCAACAAAAGACAAATCAACTACCAATCCAGCCATTACCAAATCCTAACAATAAAATTCCTCAGAATGCTTACATGGTAGAAATACAACAATTTCCTACCCATATGATTGTTCCTCTTAATGATGTACAACTCAGGTCTGGTAGAGTTTTAGAAAAACCTTCTATAGATATTCAAGAGCAAGATACCTCTGAGGAGGATTCTCTTAAAGTCAATAAAGGTTCTGAGGAATCATTTCATCAAAACCCAAACATTCAAAAAGAAAAGGAAAAAGAGTCAACCCCCACAACTCCTATAGTTGAGCAACCTGCATCTTCATCCACACCTCCTTTCCCTGAAAGATCACAAATTGACAAAGGGGTGGAAAAACAAATCTTGGTGCATGACTATGATTTTCTAGATGAATTAAAGAATGTCTATATCAAGATTCCCTTGCTACAAGCCATTAGAGAAATTCCTATTCTAGCAAAAACAATAAAGGAGTTGAGTCTTAAAAGACCAAGAAGGAAACCTAGAGATACAAGAAGAATCCACCTGGTAGGAAAAATTGCAGATATCATGATGGGAAAAATTACCATGTAGAAGCGTGTAGATCCAGGTAGTCCAATTGTCAAGACACATATCAATGGGACAGAAATTCCAAACACTTTGATTGACTTAGGGGTTGCTATCAACATTATGAGTAGACAGACTATGGAACAGCTTAAACTTCCTAGTCTTCTTTTTACACCTACCTTACTGCAACTTGCAAATAGATCAATAATCAAACCAGATGGTGTACTAGAAGATATTTCAGTCTCCTTAGATTCTTGGGAGTCTCCAGTAGATTTCATGATTTTGACTCCCAAGAGTAATTTAGGAGGGCACCCACTCATCTTAGGAAGACCTTGGCTAGCCACATCTAATGCTTTCATTAGTTGTAGATCTAGGGATATGTACATTTCTGATGGTAGTTCGACAAATAAATTCAATTTGTATCCTCCAGCAAAAGCAATTACAGAAGTAGGAGACAATGAATGGGTCGATGATGAGGATAGTATACAACTCGTCTTTACCATTTCTGAAATTAATGAGGATAGTCAAATTCTGAACACATTAGAAAATTTTGAAACATCTTCAGAACATGACCACACACAATTTTAGTTAGATTTTGACATTGAGTATTTATCATCAAGACAAATGTCTCTTTACTCTATGGAAGAGTTTGGTAGTTCTACCATTGAGATTTTTCCAGGTAAAACATTAAATATCAACAAAAATTTGGAAAAATCACAACAAGAAGAACTAACCAAAATCTTGCAAAAACATTCTACTGCATTTTCATGGGAGTATACTCATATAAAAGGTATTGACCCTAAGAATTGCATCCATCATATCTATATTGAGGAAAATAGTAGACCAATCAGACAACCTCAGAGAAGGATGAATCCAAATCTTAGGGAGATAGTGAAATAAGGGCTCCAAAAACTACTCAATGTAAACTTCATTTATCCAATTTTAGATAGCTGATGGGTTTCAGAAAACAGTAGACCAATCAGACAACCTCGAAGAAGGATGAATCCAAATCTTAAGGAGATAGTGAAAGAAGAGCTCCAAAAAATACTCAATGTAAACTTCATTTATCCAATTTCAGATAGCCGATGGGTTTCTCCTTTGGTTATAGTAACTAAAAAGAATGGTAAATGGAGGGTATGCATTGATTACAGGGAATTGAATAAAGAAACTTTGAAGGATCAATTTCCTTTTCCCTTTATTGATCAAGTATTAGATACATTAGCAGGCAAAAAGTACTTTTCATTTTTGGATGGTTTTAGTGGTTACAATCAAATTCAGGTAGCACCTGAAGATCAGGATAAGACCACATTTACCTGTCCATGGGGAACTTTTGCTTATCGAGTGCTTCCTTTTGGATTATGTAATGCACCCGCAACATTCCAAAGAGCAGTGCTAGGAATTTTTTCTGATCTAATCCATGATTGTGTAGAGGTTTATATGGATGATTTTACATTTTATGGTGATTCGTTTGAAGACGCATTAGAAAATTTGGAAAAAGTCCTTATAAGATGTAAAGAAGCAAACCTTTCATTAAGCCATGAAAAATACTTTATGATGTTTACTGAAGGTATTTTTTTAGGGCATCATATTTCAGGGGATGGGATTAAAGTTGATAGATCAAAAGTTGAAGTCATCTCCAAGTTGCCTATTCCAAATTGTCAAAAAGATGTTAGAAGTTTTTTGGGATTTACTGGATATTATAGAAGATTTATAGAAAACTTCACTAAAATAGCATCTCCACTCTTCAAAATGCTTACAAAAGACTATGATTTCAATTGGGGTCCTGATTGCCAATCAGCATTTGAAACTTTGAAAACAAGAATATCTGAAGCACCTATCTTGAGAGGACCAAATTGGAAACTTCCTTTCAATATTTCTACAGATGCTTAGATACAGCTCTAGGGGCTGTTGGGTTGGGTCAAAAAGATTTAGTTCCTTATGCCATTTACTATACCAGTAAAAATTTAACTCCCACTGAGTTGAACTATACTGTAACTGAAAAAGAGTTCTTAGTCGTTGTTCATGCAATCAATAAGTTTAGACATTATATAAAAAGCTATGAAAATTTTATTCATATTGATCTTTTTGCAATTAGATATCTAATGAAAAAACCTATTACTAATGGCAAAGTTACAAGGTGGCTCTTACTTTTACAGGAATTCAATATTACTGTGTTGGATAGACCAGGGAAACAAAATACAGTAACTGATTTCTTGTCTAGGATTCAGAATTCTAAAGAGGATTCTCCTGTAGAGGACAAGTTTCCTGATGAATATTTATTTTCATTAGCTACTAAGACTCTTTGGTATGCAGATATAGCTAACTATTTGGTTACAGGGAAACTACCTCCACATTTATTTCTTGGTGAAAGAAGAAATATTATTCAGGAGAGTTCAAAATATTCAAGGATTTCTAACGAATTGTTTAAAATAGGGCCAGATCTTGTGATCAAAAGATGTGTTAGGGAAGATGAAATGCTTGATATCCTCAAAGCATGGCATGATGAACCATGCGGCAGACACTTTGCTGACAAAAGGACAACCTATAAAATCATCTCTTTAAGATATTATTGGCCATCCCTCTTCAAAGATGCAAAACAATATGTCAAAAAGTGTGGCAACTGCCAAAGAGTAGGGAAACCTACCCTTTCAAATGAAATGCCATTGCAGCCACAGGTACTCATCGAACCCTTTTAAAAATGGGCTTTAGATTTCATTGGACCTATTAACCCATCATCTAAACAAAGAAAGACTATATTGGTATGTACTGATTATGTCACTAAATGGGTAGAAGCCAAAGCATTATTTTCTGCTACTGAGCATTCAATTATTAGTTTTCTTTATGAGGATATTTTTACTCACTTTGGTGTTCCAAGAGAAGTTGTGACAAATTAGGGAGGCCAATTCACATCCAACCTGGTGGAGAAGCTGTTGGAAGAATACAAAGTCAAGCACAGAAAATCTACTCCTTACCATCCACAAGCAAATGGTCAAGTAGAGTCTACAAACAAAGTTCTTGAAGGCATCATTACCAAGACTATTCATCTGCACAGAAGAGATTGGGCAAAAAGCCTTCCTGAAGCCTTATGGGCCTACAGAACTACATGGAGGAATACAACAAGACATTCTCCCTATGAACTTGTTTATGGGAAAGAAGTCTTGCTCCCCATTGAGTTCCAAGTTAAAACTTTCAAGCTGGCAATTCAGTTGGGAATGGATCTATCAGAAGCCTCAAAGCATAGAATGGAGCAGTTGAATGAATTAGATGAGATCAGACAAGAGGCAATCCTAAGAACTGATCTAGTTCAATATCAAAGAGCTAAGTGGCATGACAAATACATCAAAGAGAAAAAGTTTCAAGAAGGAGATTGGGCATTGCTATTTGATTCCAAGTTCAAGGATTTCAATGGTAAATTTCAAACTCATTGGCTTGGGCCATATGAGATCGACAAATTCTTTAGCAATGGAGCGGTAAGAATCAAAACCATTGATGAATATCAAACTCCTTTTATTGTGAATGGTCACCGATTAAAGATCTATCATAAACCACTCTCAGAGGAAAAATTTGTCAAAATCTTTCAGGATAATTATGCAATAAGGCTGGTGAAGAAGAATCCTTCTTCTCCACCAGCCTAGTCTTTATTCTTTCTTTGTTTGAAAAATAAAAATAAAAAATTGTATAAGCCTGAAAACCAATCACTGATTAGCAGTCTTATACAAAAAAAAGGTCTCTCTCTCACTTCACAGTTTCATGTCACTTCACTTCATCTCACTCCACTTCACTTCATCTCACTCCACTTCACTCCATTTCACTTCATTTCATTTCATTCCGCAAATAAAAGTCTTTTCATGACCAATTTTCATTCACTCGGTCATCATTCATCCATCTCCATTCAGTCATATGTTCACTGTATCAGTTTCCGCAACTGAATCCTATTTCTGTAGCTGCAAATTGATTCCACAGCTAGTTGTTGATTTTGCAGCTATCACTCTGTTATTCAACAATGACAGACAGATGTTAGCCAAATAAAAAAAAAAACCAAATGCAGGTATGACAAAGGAAATATGTTGAAGATATGAAGCACCTAAAAGCATCAACGGGGAGCAGCTAATCAAAGGATAATGGACGGAAGTGGCAAAAATTCCAAGGTATGAGTAAGCTTCATTTCAAATAGCAATTTAAAACACATTCTTTATAGTTATGAAACCATGGCTCCATTATATGTAATGATTGGCATTGATGGCTTCCATAATTGTTCCATGGCATTGATTCCTCCACAAACCTTGCATGATCAGCCTCTGGATTTAACTCGTGCTTGGTTGTACTTTGACACTCCACCTATTAAACTGGGTAATTATGGGGACGTATTCGATTTGATCACGGCTCTTCCCCGCCGCACAAATCTGCAGCCATTTTGAAAACATACTCACGCCTATTTCGCAGTCGTCTATCTCAAAAGACAAGTTCATTCTATTTCCATAGTATTTCGTTTGTCATTTCTACCCTGTTCACGTAAGCCTCCGCTCCGCTCTGTGAACGCATTCCCGTTACCTGTTCTCTGTTTTTCCATTTACAATCACTGTTTTTTCTCCATAAACCTTGTCCATTCCCCGCTAACCCAGCCTTCTCACCTCCGTCAATCCATTACTCACAGAGATGTATTTTAAGGCAGGAGTAAGGAATGGGTCTTTTGTTGAGAGCAAAACCGGAAGGACCCAAATTCATGGAAGGGTATCTGCAATTGAAAAGCATACTAAGGAAGGCACGGTGGCTACAGTTCATTCAAAAGTTCAGAGCCTACAATAAAGAAATTACGAAGACTTTTGCGAGGTCTTTTAATGGCATGGAAGTTGAAGTTGGAGACCTTAAGTTTGCAGTCACCGAGGCATCTATAGCAGTTGCAATGGAACTCCCAGAGGAGGGAGAACGGTGGTTCAAAAATAAAAGCCTTGACGAGAGGGTCTGGAGGGTTATCTTATGCAATCCAGCTATGGATATCACCATTTTCAAACGTGGAATCGCTGTCTATGCTTCAGAAGAAAAGTGGGCCAGTCTATTGTTGATAATTTAGAAATTTATTACATGTGAAGGACGCTTTGGGTCCATGTATATGTACCACACCCAGTTGCTGATGAATTTTCTAGAAAATCAAACTCTCAATTTGCCTTACTTTTTATTGAATAGCCTGAAAAAGATGTCCACAACTGTCCAAAAGAATCTGGAGGACATAGAACCCCACCTATACCATCATGGCCTTGTGAAAATTTTGATTGAAAAACAGTTGAAAGAAAACAAGGACACCTGGAAACAGTTTTTGGTTAGAAACTTCTTTCAAGATCCACCTAAAACACCAAAGAGCAGCTCAGCAAGGAAGAGTAGGAGAAAGAAAACAAGAATGAGAATTCAAGACACTCCTACTAACATAGCCAAAGAAATTAATCAAGAAGAGAAGCTGGCTGAAAGTAAGAAGGAAAGAACTGAGAATAGGAAGCAGAGAACATTAAAGGGGAAAAGAAACATTGAGGTTGTCTATCAAACCCCAGAACCTTCCTCAGAAGAGGACCATCAAATACTATATGAAAGACTAGTTTATCTTTAGGAACAATCAACTGCAGCAAAGAAGAAAGGGAAAGAAAAACAGAGTGTGGAGAAAGAGGATACTAGCTCACAAAATTTAAGGAGAAGTTCCAGACTTAAAGGGAAATTGAGGATAGTACAAACTAAAGCACCCCACTTCATTGAATTAGGAGGGGAAACACCAGAATAGCCTCCAGAAATCCCTCTTGGTCGTAGCCCACACCATACTCCTATTTCTCAGCCAAATTTTGACATGAGTCCCTCTAGGCAAGATTTTAAGATCAGTCCTTCTCAACCGAATTTTGGGGTCAACCCAAGAAAGACTACACCTGAGATAGACCCAAACCAGCAAGAAATGTATTATTATATCAAGTTCTTGGAGAAGACTACCACAGATCTAGGCACTTCATCTACCCAGCCTAATGCAGCACAGGAAGCTCTAATCCAATCACTGAAACAAGAAATTTTTGAAATGGAGGTCTTAAATAGACACATCAAAAGAGAAAATGAAACATTAAAGGAACAAAGAAGATTGGATAATATCATTCACAACAATACCATGTTGCATCTTGGGCTATGGCAGAAGAAGAATAGGAAGTTGAAGAAAAAGAGCAAGAGGTTGAGTAGAGCTCTTATCAACCTCAAATTCAAGTGCTTAATGAGAAAGCCTAGGATGATAGGGATACCAAGAAAGAAGAGAAGAAGGTTGGATGTGCTAGCAGAGGTCTCAGAACACATGAACTGAAGGGAGGATGGTAAAAGTTTTGGTTGCATGGGGACATGCAACACTTTCACAGTGGGGGTATCTTGGGCCCTGAAACTACATATCTCCTACACACTTTCCTAGACTTTTGCCCCTCACCTGGACCTCATAAGCTATCAAAAATCATTGCATATTGATTCTAAAAGAGCATTGAAATGGTTTTCTAACTATGTTTTTGTGTTTGCTATTTGAATTAGATTTTTCTCATGAGCTACGGAATGCAAACACTTTCCGCAGCTGGTTCAACTTTCCACAGCTATTTTTGTTAAACTCTAGGTTGCAGGTGTCATCAGGCAAAACAAGGCACGTGGGCAAGTTAGAAATGACCTGGACATGGATCAAGTCCTATTGGTTCAGCCAGATTCATTAAGGAAGGTCGTGGTCAACGATGGTCAAATGGTGGTCCAACAAAGGAGTCTTACGGCAACCAGACTCTGTTTTCAAGCACGTGAAGGATTCGTGGCCATTTCTAGATCCCTGAGTCATGTTGACACCTATAGGCTACCCCATGATGTGAATCTAACAGCCACTCTTGATAGATTGAATAATCTCGGCAAACAGTATGCTAAGCTTACGGATGTTGTCCTTTTACGTGTCTTCAGTTAAAGATCTTTCATAGGAAAAAAATTACGAATTTTTGTTATAAATAATGCATTTCCAAACACAGAGTTAGTCTTTGTTGATGTAATTTTGTTGTTAAAGTTTACTGTGTCGTGACACTAGTCCACTATGGTAACGAGAGGATTATTCTTTTGTTTTGAAATATAAAGAAGACTCTATTTTTATATGACTGCGTGAGCTTAATTCTAGACTGATAGCCTGTTGACCAAGGCTGTGCAGAGGGCCCCTGCACGCTGAGGTTTCGTTTTCCTTATTGCTGTAAAGTTTTATGCATTGTTTCCTTATTTCCATTGCACATATTTCATAGTTATCCACCTGTGTATATTTCATTTGTTATGGTATTAACATTTCATTTCTGCACATGATTTTTTAGCTCTGTATATTGTTGATTACACTGATCAGTGTGTGTGTGTTTCAGGATAGAGTAGGCCCAAGCATTTTCATACAATTTTTGCAGTAACTAGTGACATGGGATTAGCCTCTCTGTTGACTTTGATTTTCTTAGTTTTTTTAATTCCAGTTATGCTTTGATTTTAGTTTTATTTACTTGATTTGTTAGTTAGTTTAAATATCAGATTGCTCATATCATTGACATTATCTCCCAAAGCCATAACTTAGACTACCTGGCGAGCTATCAGACTATGAATGATGTGATTTGATTTTAGTTTTACTTTCCTGCAATTAGATATCAACTTACTCATATAATTGACGTTATCTCCTAAAGCCGTAGCTTAGACTACCTGGCAAGCTATTGGACTTTGAATGATATGATTTGATTTTAGTTTTACTTTTATGCAATTAGATATCAACTTACTCATATCATTGACGTTATCTCCTAAAGCCATAACTTAGACTACCTAGCGAGCTATCGGACTATGTATGATGTGATTTGATTTTAGTTTTACTTTTCTGCAATTAGATATCAACTTGCTCATATCATTGACGTTATCTCCTAAAGCCATAGCTTAGACTACCTGGCAAGCTATTGGACTATGAATGATGTGATTTGATTTTAGTTTTACTTTTCTGCAATTAGATATCAACTTGCTCATATCATTGATGTTGTCTCCTAAAGCCATAACTTAGACTACCTGGCGAGCTATCGGACTATGAATGATGTGATTTGATTAGTTTGATTTGTTGAGTGCAGTAGTTTAACTCATTTTTCTTTCTGTATTTAGATAAGTAGAAAAGATAATGGTTTCCTGATCAATAGTTCATTATTTGTTTGATTTGAATAACAACACATTTTTATTTTTGTTCAAGTATTAATTTCATCACTAGTATGTTCTAAGACTCTCTGAAGTGTTAAGTTCTGGAAATCATTATAGAGGACATAATTGCCTTAAAATCTATATCCATACTTGCCTTCTAGAGTATTCTTAAAACTCAGGGATAGGATTTCTATTCACATTAGGAGATAAACGAAGATAAAAACCCCCAAAACAAAATAAAAATCGAAAACAACAAAAAGTAAGAAAGAGGTTGTCTTGCACATATAGTGCACCACACTTCATCAACTTACGAATCTTGGATTGATAATTAATGTAGCAATTTAGGACACACTAAATTGACTAAACATCAGGTTTGCAGGAGGACCACAAGGAGCAAGAGAAGATGCCATAGAGCCCTGACACACACACCAACACCTATTTCATCTCCTCCACACGCTTCTCCCTCATTTCTAACCTTTCTACAGGAGGCCTTGTGTTTTCTACAAGAGGCTCCTGTAGGGATTACAGAGCCACAAATGGTTCCAAAAGAAGGGAAGCTTTATAAAGGACATGTAAACCCTCCTACAACTATCAACACTCCTTGCCTTCCATTCCACACCTACATCCCGTCATCATCATCATTTTTTTCCCTCCCTGTCACAGAAAAACACAGAAAAACACAAAAAAACAGTTTTTAGTAAAAAGAAAAAAAACAAAAATAAGAAAGGAAGAAGCACCTCAAATATCACCTGCAGCTTACCTATTACCTCTCCATCTCCATCAACATCTCTGGCATCATCTTCGCAGCCCCCAACATAGGAATATGCTGAAATTTCAAAGGGAGAAGTAGCTACAAGGTCTTCTGTAGGAGTTCCTGTAGAAGCTGATACCAATAAAACCAATCTACAACAGTAAAAGAAGTGCAGCCATGAGGATTGAAGGAGACATCTGAAGCTTAGATCCAACCAGAGGAAACTTGCACAAGGCAAATAGCCACACATCAGAAAGTAGATAGCATGCAGCAGTAAAAGGAGGCAAAATACCTCACAGCACATACATTCGACTCACAGGTAAGTGACTAAGAAACTCCTCTTTTTTCATTTGTGTAATTGAAAGATATGCATGAGAAAATGAGATGGTTGAGGTTGAATGAGGAAAATGTGGCTAGTTAACTTGGCCACCTTCATCTAGTTGACTACACTCTTTCGAAGATGTCACCCACACATGCACATAGTTAACTCAGAGAAAGATACCAAGGACAGGTAGTGGAGGGTATGCAAACTCCGATGCAATAATGAGAGGTGATTGCGGGAAGAAACCATGATGACAAGGCAGGTGGGGACCAACGGTCCAAATATGGCCAACGTACATTTTTTCCACCTCACCCCCATCACTGGAAATATCTAAAAGACATAATAAGTACTCCTCCTCGAGCACCCTCACCACCTTTTCCCTCATTCTCTCCTTGTAAACTTAGTTGCAGCAAACTCCTTGTCACCCCATAGCCTTGAAACCATTGTTTTCCATCGATCTCACCCATCCTCCTGCTCTCAACATTGTCTACAGGAGCACTTATAGGTTCTACAGGAGCAGCTACAGACAATTCTATAGGAGGGGCAGTGAGCTGTTTTTAAGAAGAAAACATAGGTTTTTTTCCCGATGCCTGGCATGGGGAGGTAGGTTCCATGCATACCCACCTTGATTATCAATATGTGCAAGGAATGATATCATTTTAAGGAGGAATTGAGTCCATAGAAGAAGAGGAATTACATAAAAAAATTCTGCCTGTTTTTTTAAAAAACACAGTGTTCCTCTGTTTTCTTGTTTTCTTCAAAATTCTTGTCTCCATCTCTACATTTGGTGTTCAAAAGGGGTATAAGCACAGTGATAGGAGGATTCATGAGGAAGGAGCCCACTAATTCAACCAAGCTCCATGAACATCCCCAAGTAGTAACCATATTCACAAGGGCAAATTGGATGACCTTTTTTGATAAATTTCAAGGGTTTGATGAGGAAATTGCTCAGGAATTTGCCCTTTATTTAGTCTCTCACTCAAGAACCCATGCCACTGTCACTTTTAGAAGTATTTCCATGGAAATAACCCTATAATTTATCAGTAGGGTTACTATCCTTCCTCTTGCATTACCTTGGAGCAAAGATGAAAAACCAATTGGGCAGGCTTCTAAGAAAAACTTCTTCCAAAACAATGAACATCATGTAGAAGATAAAAATGGCATTAGAAGGACAAGCATATGCTACCCTTGGGATGAGGTTAGTTACCAAATCATCAAATATATTTCCTGTGAGGGGAGGTATAGCATAGTCTATGGCCACCATTTTGGAATCCCTCGTGAGATGGGATATTGCATGGACACTCCAACACCCTAGAAACTCAGCATCCCCTATTTCCTCTTGCAGTCCCTCATACACTCTAGCATTAAGTTTAAGGTAGGGAGTCCAAATCAGCTGGCTCACCATGGGTTAATCAAAATTTTAGTGGAAGAATCCCTCCATACATTCACACTCCCTATAGCATGGGAAATCTTCAGAAACATGACAACAGAAGTTGACATAAAGGCCCTCACCTATGATATCAATCCTTCTGAGAGTGAGGAAGAAGAGCAGAAAGGGGGAGGAGGTGAAGCAACTATTGACTCAGCAGGATAAGAAAATGAGGAGGAAGAAACTAAGATAGAAGAGGAGAAGGATGAAGAGACAAAACAGGAAGAAACGGAGCAAACAGAGATAGAAAAGCACGCAGAAGGAGGAGAAAAACAGGCAGCAGCGACAAAAAAAAGATAAGGGTCACCTGAGACCCTAGAAAGGGAGGCAAAAGCTACCCTCACTACCCTGACCACAGCAATTAAACCTAAAGAAAAGAGAAAAAGGCAGGCCTCCACATATTTAAAGGCCAGGAAAAGCACAAGGATAAAAACAGGAAAACCCCAACCATCTTCAACAGTGCCCATTACAATTGAAGATTCACCCACTATCAAAGGGGAAGAATCGCCCTCTAATACCCCTATCACATATGAAAGAGGGACTCCTAGATCTTCCACTTGGAAGGAAAAAGTGCAAGTAGAGGACCCAAAAACAATCCTACACGAGGCACAAACAGTTCTACAGGAGACATTGTCAAGGCTAGAGGAGACCCAACGGCTTGAGAAAATAATGGAAGAGTAGCCAAAGGGGAAGGAGGAAGCTACAGAGGCATAAGAACCTGATCCCTAGCCCAACCTTGCCTCCTATTACCATCTCCTTGAAGGAGGAAGGATAATTCCACAAACATTTGCAATCCCACTATTCTTTGAATTAGAAAAGGAAAGAATAAGAACACATAGGTGGATACAAATAGCCAAATCCAAGGGAGTTGAGGATGTTGGCCACATGGAGAAAAAGCTTAGAGAAATGGATAGGGAGTTAAGTGTTATCAAGCATAGGGAGGCAATTGCAAGAAACCAACTCCAAACTGAAAATGAATTACTAAGAAGGTAGCTAAAAGAGAAGAAACACAGCTGACATGTATGGATGGCTTATCCATGGAGGCACTGCAATGTAGAACACCAAAAAAATCCTATGGATTATACCTCAAGGACCAATGGCTGTAGTTTCAGATAAAGACTTTCACACAATGAGGCACAATGCCTTTTCAAGATTACAGACAATTTATGGACCTGTGAAACCAAAGCATCGCAGAAGATAAGGCAAAAATGGCAGAATTTTACTTTCATAATATGGCCCTCACAGACATGAATGTGTGGGACCGTAATGCTAGGCTAGGGGACCTACAACTAATGGCCATGGCTTCATGGATGAACGATGAGGAGTTAAGGACAACTAAAGTAAAAAGGTTGATGATCATAGAGTAGAATGAGCCACTAATGATCAGAGCTAAGCCATCAGATCCCATGGCTCTCATCAGCACACACCAGCTACTTGCAAATAATCCTCAAATTGCCCCTAGATATATAAGTGATCGAGCACATGCCATTGTACATTTTGAGGACATGGAAAGGTTACTTGGGGATGACTGTGTGCATGCATGTATGAGGAGATGGAACACCTTGCCACATAGTCTGAAGATCAGGGAATATCATTCCCCAATGAGGATGAAGGAGGCACTAAGGAGAGTGCCAATGTATAAGCACTCAATGCAGAGGCTGCAAGTCATTTGGATTGGCCTAAAACTGAGTCCATCGCTGTTGTTAGGCATGTTAGAAGGGAGAACCGAAGCATAAGAGTAAAGGCAATGGGAAGAGATAGATAGAAAAGCAGGCTTCTATGACAAGGAAGAGGAAACAACATCAGAAGCTTGGGACACTAGGGAGGCCACCAGGGCCATCAAAGATGAGGAGATGGACTAAGTTGCTCAGAGGATGAGAAACACCTTCAATAGGGGGGTGGTGATGAGCCCCATAAATGGGAAATTATATGGGCTCATTTTACCTCCTAACATAGTTAAATCAACAATTCTCTTAGCTTATTGCATGTTTTTTATTATATTTATGCTTATGGAGTGCTTAGAGTTAGTTACAATGCCATGAGGTCTAATATGTGTTTAATGCAGATTTTTGTTGATTTTTAAAGACAAAGTCAAAGATTCAATGGAAAATTGGCAACAATAATTCGAAGTGGAAAAAGGAGAAGATTTATAGGAGGGAATCACCCTCATTTACTACCCCCCACTTCGAATTCCTCTTTATGCAGCTTGGAGTACAAACAACGAAATCAATGCACTAGGAGGCAGCCGATCAAATGGAGGATAACTTATGTTTATCTCGAGTTTTGGGAGACAAGCCTCCCTGATTTTAAGGAAGTTGTTGGGAGCTTCAATTGTATAAGTAGAGAGGCCTAGGGCCTCACTATGGTCGAACTTTTGTCGAATTTTAGTTGGAATTTTGTTGTACTTTTGCTGTTGTAAAACTCTACTCAACATCGAGCTTACTTTTGGTGACAATTTCATGTAATCCTATTATTATTTTTGATAATAAAGATGAGATACTTTTTAAGCTAGCACTGAGTTACCTCAGAGGGCTAAAGCTCTTGGATTACGTCCCAATCCAAGTAGCCAAGCTCCTCTTGTTTGTATTTATATGCTTTGTTTCAGTTTATGGATTAGTTGTTGTTAGATGAATTTCATTCTTGATTAAGGATAGGTTGCTTTTGGTGATTTAGAAGGTTGTTTCCATTTGTGCTTTCTATAGCAGGTTAAGCAGTGATAGAACGAAGATTTAGAAGGCTAGCAACAGTGCCTTGGCCTCTTTTCCTCCCTTTGGGGCCATGAACTGAGGCAAAAACCCTCTTGCTACCCCAAAAACACAGATTTTCCTTCTCCATAGGATTTCTAGTGTTTGCAGTTTGTTAGAAGGTTATTGATTTTCTTTAGATCTCTTCCACCATGCTCATTTCTTTCTTTGCAATAAGTCTTCTTCTAGGCTTTCTCTCCTTGTAGCATTTTTCAGCATTTACTTCCTGTTCATGACTCGAAAATTGCTGCAACAACATTGGGGGATAACCACCCGGTCCGGACCTTAGTACAGCTCCTTTTCCGTTTGGGATGGTGGCTCCGACTGGATACAACGGGACCAGTTTCCCGATAATGAATAAAAAGGGGTGGATGGGTGATGAGTTGCCTGTTCTAATGATAGGCGGATAGCTTATTCTATCAACAAAAATACGAAAACTAATACTAATCCCGGGAACAACTTATTCATTTGAAATGCAACGTTTAATAATCCTTATCTATTCACAGGCATATATATGACTCTGTAAAATAAACATGGATATTCAATCATTTAAAGATTACTTCATCTAAATTGTTAAACAAAGCGATTAACACAAATTACTGCATTTACCATTTATATCATCGATACATATATGATTGAAAGAAAAGCATGTTGTAAACAGCCAATAGTGAGATGCATAAAGGATGCTGTTAAAACACATATATATAAGCGATAATAGCAAAGAGCGATCAAATGACAATTCATATAACAAGAATGAGTCCAGACATAGATAATAGTACCATATGAGCTGCTAATCAATCCCGAATATCAATCGCTATTTCAAATTCTTCCTTCAATACAGAAATGCTTTCAAACAAAGACAGTAGTGCACATTTGTATAAAAGCCTCCTTATCAAAATCAGAATGATTGGTCCAGTTTCATAAAAGAATATCTTTGAAGTACAATAGTGCAACTTCAGGGTTTAAGTCATATACAAAACTTTACGACCCTTTCTAAATGCATGAAAGGGTCTATAAATACTACTAAGCTAGAAAAAACCTATGAAACAAAATCCTACTAAATTGGCATCAATTAATACTATCTATCTTCTTGGGAACGATCTGGCAGTCGGCGATGTGAATCATGACTTAGGCTGCTTGCCTTTAAACCTGAGCTGGCTTATCACAAGCATTGGCTCCACTTCGGGTGGTCTATTGAGGCGCAAGCTGAGTTGGGCAGCAAAGGTGGCATCCTGAATATCGGGTATAATATACCTGAACGCATCTGTGAGGCATTTGAGGGTGGCTCTCTGACTGTGCGGCTTCACTAAGAAGAACCAATAGGCATCCCATGTCAAACTGTTGATCCCCGCAATTAACCTTCCATTTTTATCCAGCTTAGGAGAATGATCTACAACTCTTTGTTGTTGTTAATTGGCCTGAGTACATTGAGAAATCATATTAGACAAGTAAAAAGTATTATTTACCAAATTCAACCAATACTAGTGGTTTGCTTTGCATCTTAAAATCGCCTTTCTGCCTTCATTAACTGAGAATGCAATTCTTGAATAATATTTCTTTTGTGTGATTCCAGAATTCTTGGAGGAGCTGCCCCGGCCTTGATCGGAATCTTGCCATTCCAGAAAATTTGTCAATGTTTCTTCGGCCCTGATCCAAATCTGTCCTTGCCTTCCAACTTTTCGCTATGGATGCCACTAAGTCGCACAATGGCTCTGCCTGGGTGATTTGCTGACACAAGAGCTTCATTTGATTTATCAATGCTTTATTTAATTGAAACGCCTCTGCTTTAAACTCATCTACTTGCGAGAGCTTTTTCGTTTGCTCAAGTTGAGCTGACAATTGAGCGATTTGCTCATCTTTGGATTTTAACATTTCCTCAGTTGATGTTTTTAGTTGCACCAATGCTGCCGATAGCTCTTTTTGCTTTTGGACTGCGCTATCGTCAATCGTCTGTTTTTCTTCCTGCAATTGCTTAGTCAGCTGATTGTTTATTTGTTGCTGTACTAGCAATTGCTGTTCTGCCTGCTCTGCCTTCTGTTGTGCTTCCGATAATTGTGCCTGTAACGAAAAGATGTCCTGATCTTTTGTCTTTAATAAATTGCTCACCTCCAATGCTTTATCTATTGTCGCCGCCGAATAAGCTCTAGCATATTGCGATAGCTTTGTCAAGTCATCGGAGGGGTCAAATTCTTCTTTCCATACCATGTTGCCTGTTACTGTTAGTTCAGGGAATAAAGAAGGTTGATTAGTCCTTCTCCTCTTCCTCTGACGTTTCACTACAGCTTTATGCTTAGGGCTATAGAAGACATCCAAGGGAGGAATCTCTTCTATCTGCAAAATGATTTCACCGGATGGGTCCTTTGGAATTATTTCCGCTTCCTTTAATTTGGGTGGGTCGTTGGTTTCACCCGAAACCTGCTTTGATGTTGCTTCCTGTGTGTCGCCCTCTTTTGAAACCTCATCATCTTTAGAGAATTCTAAATTGCCGATGATTGAATTGAATTGCTGCAATTCCTGGAGCAATTTCAGATCAATCTGTGTATCTTCATTAACTTTTGAACTGCTCTGTTCTTGCGTTTTCGCCTGGGTCTCTTCCTGTCTCTTAAAGTTCGCCTGGGTTTCTTCTTGTCTCTGGTCATGAACTTCCTCCTGCTACTTTGATGTAATAGGAGGTTCTTTATCACATCGCTGCTCAGGCTCGCTTGATTCTGTTGTTGGAGTAGTCGCTAACAGGTCTAGAGGCAGAGTTTGCAACCTCTGCTCTCTAAGTCTGTTAAATTCGACCAGCCCCTCATCGTTGTATTCATGTATGGCGAGCGATTTAACTTGATATAGCGACTCGGCCGATGTGAACAAGTCCTCAAATCTGTCTTCTTTTTGCTCGAACTTGGCCAATTTGGCCTGGTCGAGTGCATTGTAGGTGACTTTTTTCGGATCGAATCGCCTGCTCGGTAGAGTTGCCAGGGTCAGTGAATTTATTTTCTCAGCTTCTTTCTCTGCATGTTTGAGATCATGCAGAGTGTAGATACCAATTCACAAAGGAAAGGAGGGCCAGACGTGCTTCTTTGCTTTCTTCAGAGTTTGTGTTACCCCATCGGCGTTGATCTGATAGGCTATTTCCCTAGAAAGTAGTTTATCAGGGATGTATAGAGGAAGAACATGGGGCTTGGCTTGACTGCCAAAAACTCTGATATAGGTGAACTTTTCTTCTCCAAACCACTCCTATGCAGTTAAATCCACCCCCCGCTTGAGGTAAGAAAATCTTAGCGGGCAGGGCTTATTGAAAATGCAATAATGAATAGGGCAACATGAACACCGTTTGCAGATTTGATACAAATGGTTGTTTTAGTTGGGTCTTCCCACAATTTTTTGATGGTATTATGTGGACGGATACAGTGCGGGGTCTTGCGACGTCCACCTCCATCCGACCACCAAGGGGGAAAATCCAAAATTTTAAACAAAAAGCAACTCAATACATAGGCCACTGTAGTAAAATGGGGGAATGAACCTCCAGTGACGCGAGAGTTGAATCTGAAATTAAGAATTGCAGTTGCTAACTTATCGGATAGTATATCCGCCCAATCCATTATTTCACCACTACATGCCGCCTCCATTAAGGGGACCATTTCTATGGTAAAATTGGCGGAATCATGTAATCCCCATAGTCTGCACATCATAATCCGAGCATAGCAATAAGGAGAGCATAGAGAATCGACCGAGTACTTACCCGAAGATTCGTGCTTGTGTTTTGCTGGATTTTGTCTCCAACCTCGAATGGGTTCGGACTCAGTCTCATTTTCAGCTCAAAATTTCTCCAGGAATGTCGTGTTATACTTCTTCTCTTCCACCAGCAAATGATACATTTGCCTTAGATCCTCGGCTTGAAGAGAACCGAAAATTCTCCCATCTATAGTGCTGAAAGTTCTATCGGTAATTGGGATTTCCTGAATTGCCCATCTTACCACATCTGTATATGGGAGGATTTTCTCTCGGGCTGCTATTCGATGAAGAAAAGAGTTGGCCAAGTCTCTTAGATTAGCCTCGGATTTGCTAGTGATGTTAGCTGAGACTTGTATTCCCATCACCCTCGGCTCTTTGGCTTCGATCAAATTATATGTGCCTTGCCAAGTAGCTCTGGTAAGTCCCAGGCATGTAGTGTCTGATATGAGCCCTTTCTTTTTATTGCCTGGATCAACAGCAAGTTGCCCTGCGGCCAGCGAAGCGGAAGGCATTGTGGTCTTCTTGGACTTCTTTCCCATTCTGCTCAAATCTGTTTCTGTGGGAGAATTCTGCACAGAGGGAATGATAGGCGTAATACAGGAAATAATAACGTAAATTGAATAGACTGATATATATATATATATATATATATATATATATATATCTATATATATATATATTATTATATATATATAATATATATATATATATATATATATATATATCTATATATATATTGATAAATTCATGGTGATCGATTGACTTAAGGTGGCTTCGAATCGAATCTGTAAATAGATCGTAGGCTTGTTGTTTCATTAAATGGCCGTTAAGGCTTGTCAATCTTATCAATACCAGTCAATTCGATTAATGGCTGAATGATTTATTTGAAGCGTGCCTTGGGCAATTTGGCGGTTAAGCGCGGATGAGTGGCTTTTCGAAAGATAGTGCCTTAATTATGAATAAATCGTATTAAACCGCTTTTGAAATTTTCTTTGAAAACTGCGCTTTTGCCTTTATCGCAATCGGGCGTCAGGGAAAATCATAAGTCATTGTTTTGGTTCCATTTGGAATCCCTGATTGCCGATAGCGATATCGCATCGCGTCGGGAGTAGCAAATGGGGCGGTTAAGAAGGCGTGCATAGTCGATCGCCGATTGCCGATAGCGATATCGCATCGCATTGGGGCAAGAGGGAGCTTTATTGCATTTAATTCATTACCACCGATATCCGATAGCGATATCGCATCGCATCGGAGATTGAGGGATTATAATTACACCAATTCTTTTATCGCCGATACCCGATAGCGATTTCGCATCGGAGCAAACCAATATGTCCTCAAGTTGTGTTCCCTTTGTCATTGCGATATGCGATCTTGCGATCGCTTTATCGCAATGACAAAAGATTAATCGTTTTATGTTAAGGCTTTTGATTGGTTTATGGAAAAGGATTTTTGGTAATGTTTTATTTTATCTCTTCGAGCCTTTTAGAATAGAACTAAATTGATACCAATTAAAAACAAAATTAAAAAGGGACCCATTTCATATTATGGTTTTGAGATAATATTGATATGAAATGGGGGGTTGTTGTAGGGCACAACAATTGGCGATTCGCTGGAAGAAACAGTTATCTCTGGAAAGTATACAAATACTTAAACTTTTTCCAAAATAGAAATTTTATCAAAGGGGAAAATTCTAATATAACTAGGTATAGTTGCATTCCAAACAAAATAAAACTTTCTCTGCTAATTCCCCCTTTTGTTAAAAATTATATACATTCTAGATTTTAAATTGGCCTCTATTGGTTGATATTGATAAAACAGAAAAACCTTTCCAAATCAGTTATTAAAATTATCTCCTTTGTCATAGGTAGAGCCTCTACTGCCAGTAAACGTCCATAGTTTCGGCAGGGATACCTTTTAACCATATCATTGTCTATTGTCCCATTCACCTTAGAGCATGATTAACAGAATGAATTCAAAATATGTTTTTCACATTTTGTATTTCTTTTCTCTTTTCTGTTATTTTGTAAGATAAAAAGCCATTTCCCTAGTTTGGTAGCCAGCTAAGTGACAATGCCATTCACTGGTAGTAATCTAACCGAACAAGCTGGCTCGTGATGAGACCCCTTGTCTTACAATTGAAGCCATTACCCTGTTTTGGTATGCAGTATTGGTAATGTCGGCTAAACTATTTCCCTATGAACATAGTAAGCAAGCTTGTAATAAGACATCTTATCTTTTATATCCAGTATTCTTGGAATTACATTCTAAGTAATCACAAGCTTTGGTGAGTGGGATAGACAATTTTCTCCTTAAGAGAAGATGGATGACAAGGTAAGAGTTGGAGATGATGAAATTGGATTAGCTCCTATTTTGATATTGATAACCTTTTTGTGACCAATTTGAAAAATCTAAAAAGATTTACAATATTTATAAACTTTGAGAGGGGTTCACTAGCATTGTAGTGTAGTTTCAGAATGCAATTATATCTAATTTCCTAGAAATCATTCCTTTTGTTTAAGACTTCTATTTATTTAAAAGTAAACATCACACTACCAGTTTTGAGCAACTCTTTAAGTACAACAAAGGTCAATAGAAGATACCTTACAGCTTTATTTTCTAATGCTCCTACAAACTACAAAAATGCTATGAAAAGGAGAAGGGGTTACCTCCTCAATTGAAGAATTTCTTTAAGATAAGGCCATTAACAGGTAGAGAATCTCTCAGCCCTGATAAATCTTGTAATATGAAGGTCGAATGGCCTATCTTTTCATAGATCTGAAATGGTCCAAGCCACATCTTCTGAAACTTGGTGTGTTTTCCCTTATCTTCATGGGCTTTGTCCCATTTCAGGACTAAATCACCGACTTGAAATTGTTTGGAACCAGATGAAAGTGAATCAAATGATGACTTGATGATCTGATGATGTTTCACATGAATGATTTTGGCTTTTTCTCTTTCTTCTTCTAATTTTATAATTTGGTCATGTCTAAGTTGTAAAGAAGAAGAAAGGCTTTCTTCAATAAATTGAACTAGGGCTAGAGAAGGAAGAATGAGATTTGTTGGTAGCACTGCTTCTTTTCCATACACAAGTTTAAACGGAGAGGAACCTATAGAAGCTTTTTGCGTTATCCTATCAGCCCATAATGCAAATATTAAAGATTTGTGCCAGTTCTTATGATTCTGTTCGATAGTTCGCTTGATAATTTTAATCAGATTTTTGTTTGTAGATTCTGCTAAACCATTGCCCTGAGGATAATAATTAGCAGAGTATTTGAGTTTAAATCCTCTTTTAATTGCGAAATCAAACATAGCATCGCCTGAAAGGTAAGATGCATTATCAAAAACAAGAGCATTTGGGACACCAAACTTGGTAATGATGAATTGGTCTATGAATTCAATAATAGCTTCAGAATTTGTTGTCTTTAAAGGAATCGCTTCAACCCACTTGGTAAAGTAATCAGTAGCGGTAAGGATATTACTTATTGCTGTTTGGAAGAATTTGGGGTAATTTCTCCAATGATGTCCAATCCCCATTGCTCAAATGGTTGTTCAATGTTGACTGGTTGCAAAGGGAAGGTTGATTTCCTTTGTCTTCCACTAGAAGTTTGGCAATTTCGGCATTTCCTTACATATTCATGAGCATCTCTAAACAAAGTGGGCCAATAGTATCTAGTATGGATGACTTTGTGAGCTGTTGTATCAGCTCCAAAGTGGCCTCCTGCTGGTCCATCATGTAATTCCTGCAAAACCTTTTGTGCTTCAGGTTTTTCAAGGCATCTCAATAAAACTGAATCATAATTTTGCCTAAAAAGCACATCATCAATAATGGTAAAAAAAAATTCTTTCAATCTTATGGACCTTTTACTTTTGTAAGACAGGTTGGGAGGTGCATATCCATGTTTCAAATAAAATGTTAAATCAACATACTGTGATTCAGGGTCAACGATACTTATCTAGTTGATCACTTCAAATTGATCTGTATCACTTGATTCTGGAATGTTGGATGCTCCTGCCAACAGCCTGCAAAAACCTTGGCCTCTAACAATCTTTGCTGGCTTAATCTCTAGGTCATATTCTTGAAGTGCTGTTACCCAGTTTGCCCTTTTTTCTCCCAATTCTCTTTGGATTAATAGTTGCCTTACTGAAGAGAAAGGAACTATAACTTTTTTATGAGATTTTAAAAGGAAGGGTCTGTAATGTTTAACAGCTTTATATACAGCAAAGGCTTATTTTTCTACTTCGGAGTAGTTTAGTTCAGCACCCTGAAGATTTGAACTATAGAACGAAATGGGTGCTTCCAAATTGTGATTGTTGATCTGTGTAAGTACTGCAGCATAAGAGAAATCGGATGCAATGGTATACAATGTAAAATGATTAGAAAAATTTGGAGTATTTAGAGCGGGGGCATTGATTATTGATTGTTTGATTAATTCAAATGCTTTCTTTTCTGCTGATCCCCATTTAAAGACTGAATTTTTCTTAATCATAGTTTGAAGTGGAAAAATGATTTGATAAAAGTCTGGAACGAATCCCTTAACAAAATTGATTTGGCCTAAAAATGACTGCATGGATTTCTTATTGTGAGGAAATGGGATTTCAAAGATTTCTTTGATCCTGTCGGGATCGATATAAATGCCATCTTTAGAAACAATAAAGCCTAGGAGCTTGCCTTGATCAAGAGCGAAAAAGGATTTCTTAGGGTTAAGAGAAATACCATATTTCTTACAGCGTTGAAAGATTTGATTTAAATCATGCAAGTGATTGGATCTCTCTTTAGAAAATACAGTAATTTCATCTAAATAGACAACTATTGTTCTATTAATTAACCCTTTAAAGCGATATTGATTGCTCTTTGAAAATGGCTCCTGCATTAATAAGTCCGAAAGGCATTTTCTGATATGCATACGTTCCCCATTTTGTTCTGATGTGGTTTTGAGTCGGTCATCAGATGAACCAAAATTTGATTATATCCTGAAAAACCGTCCAAAAAGGAAATTAATTCTGAACCTGCCACTGATTGGAGTATCTGCTCCATAGTGGTAATGGGAAGTTATCTTTTAAACTTGCCTTATTTAAATTTCTGAAATCAATACAAATCCTTATGTCGCCATTTTTCTCCCTGACTGGTACCATATTGGAGACCCAGTTTGAATGTCGGACGGGAAAAATGATCTTAGCTTTCAAGAGTTTATTGAGTTCTGATTTTATTTGATCCTCTAAGTTTGGATGTATTTTTCTCAACTTTTGTTGAACTGGTTTCTGTTTGGGAAGCATAGGAATACTGTGCTGGATAATGGATGTATCATACGTTTTTAGATCGTCATATTTCCAAGCAAAAACATGTTTATTTTTGCGTAACAGTCTAATGAATGCTTCCTTTTCCTCCATGGAAATTCCTAATCCTAAATTAATGTTTTGAGGATTTTGTTTAGTGCCAAGGTTTATCAATTCAAACCTTAAGGTAGAGCTCTGGAGCTTTGTATTGGACACAGGTTTAAACCTGTCTTTAATATCATAAAGATCCTCAAGCTTCACCACACGCTTTGGGATTGAGTTATCCTCATGTTTATCTCACATTTGAATATCGTGCTCGTCTTCCTCAATGATTTGATTATCATAGGATTTTTCGGAGGTCAAAAACTGTAAAATGTCTTCATCGTGGTTGAATATTCTCTAATTAGTTACATTGTCAGGAATGGATGGCCTAAAAAGCAATTCTACTGAAAATCTATCTGGGCTATAGTCTTCGGAAGGGAGTAGCTTGGAAGCGACATTGGCTAGCAAGTCGGCTGCCGAATTTTGAGACTTGGGAATGGAAGAAATATTGAATGCTAAAAAATGGGAGGTGAGCTCTTGTACTAGCGATTGATGATGTTTGAGATGGTTTGAAAGGCAATGAATTGTATTCCTTACCTGTTTAACAATAATCTCAGAATCTCCAAACACTTTCAAGTATTGGACTTTGAGGCCAATTGCTTTATATAGTCCTTGGACTAATGCTTCGTACTCAGCTGTGTTATTGGTGCATTCAAACTCTAGCCTGTAGGACAGCATTGTTTTTTCCCCTTGTGGGCTAACCAAAATACATCATGCCCCTGATCCTTCACTAGACTTGGATCCATCAAAATATAAAGACCAAAATAAAGAATTATCTACAATTTTACTTACAAAATTCTCAGTAACATTAACACATTTAGACCTGTGGGTCTGCGAAAAATTTTCAATTTGTGATGCGAAATTGTTAACTAAGAAAGGAGATGGCTGGGCAATATAATTGCCGAAAAATGATTCAGAAGAATAATTTCCTAAGATATTGTTGTTGAACGCAATTGGTTGATTTTCTTGTTCAAATTCTGTAACAGTGTGGGTGATATGTTTCTCCCGATCGATCTTTATTTGATTGGGCTTGCCCTTATAGGGGAGCCACATATGGGACCAATCAGTGGAGATATACCCATGGATCTTTTCTGACCAATCCCTGCTTAAAATCAACCCATAGAATTCAGGTATATCGGCGACTAGGATATCAATCCTTTGGACTGTTCGTGGATCCGTCGATAACCTGATTGTGACAGAGTTTATTTCCCCTAAAACTTGAACTTTAGTTCTATCTAACTGCACAATGTGAATAGAAGATTTCTGGGATTCTATATTCAGTTTAGAACAAACTGAAGCAGGCATTATATTAGATGATTCCCCAGAATCAATTAAGCAGTTATGTAGATTTCTATTGTAAATTTCATATGTTAAGAGGAAAGGAGGGGTATGGGAATTTGATCTATCTCCAATCAGAATTGTATCAGTTGCCTCAACTCTACCAGAAGGTGGTTGTCCTGAGTCGCTTGCAACTTTAGTACTAGGAAGAGGTGAAGAAGGAACTGCATTAAGTTCTTTGAGAAGTAATTTTTGTTGATGTTTTAATTTACTAAGCTCAAACATGGTGATGTTTGCCTTGGTTTTCTTCATGTCATCAACAATATTATAGTCCATCGAATCAGAAACTACCAATGTCTTAGATGACGAAGGTGTATTGGAGGATGAGGGCTGATTCTGCGATACTGTTGCGGCTGGCTTCCTTGCGGTTACCTTTTCCTTTGTAGTATTGGTACCAGCACTCCTCTTCTTTGAATTGGCTTGAACAGGTTTGGGAGTAGCTTTACTCCTTGTAGTGACGGGAAAGGCTTCTTGCTCAGCTTCAGTATCGAAATTAGGGAGTATAAAGTCCCACATTCCGTGGCATTCAACTACTTCCTTTTCTTCTTCTTCGGATGTTGTAATTGTTTCTTCTTCTTCTTCTTGCTCAGGATCCGAATCGGCATATGATATGACATTTGGAGGCTTGGATTCAGGTTTTTTGAAATTCCTATATGGTTTCTTTGTTGAGGACTCTGATACTTGCTTCTTAATCTCAACCATTTCGTTCGACATGGTTTTAAGGACTTTTTGAAGGCCCTCCATGTCATATGGATCCTTAGTGATCTTTTTCTTCGAATCATCCTTAAAGGACACTTTTTTAGATTTTTGTTCTTCTAGGGTAGTTTTCTTTTCCAAGGCGATTACACTTTTTTCAACAGCAAGGGCTTCCTTCATATTTTTGGCCAATGTAGGCTGCTTAGCCCTATCCACAAAAATGGCTATGTTTGAGGGTAAGGCGATGATATACCACTCGCTTCTAACTTGTTCGCTTGGCTTATCATCGGTAGGGATTTTGTTCAAGAGTTTGTTAAATCGGGAGTTAAACTCCTTAATGGGTTCTCTTGACTCGATCCTTAAATTGGAAAGGTCATGGACGAGAGTAGCCAAGGATCTATCATCGCCGTATTTGGTGAGGAACTATTCCTGGAAGATATTCCAACTTGTGATGGATCCAGAGGGCAAG
>APFE031690621.1:0-37019 GCA_000404065.3 Pinus taeda
TTCTAAATCACAGGAAAAAATAAAAATGTGAGAGCATAACACATAAAACACATATACACAGATATTTCCCACTGGATCCCAAAACCGGGACTACCAGCTTGATTTTTCATTCTGTTTCTTTCAATGTTACAATACATATTTATACATGCCGAAGCATCCAATACCATGGACCAAAAACCATCCCGTCCAAAACCATGGACCGAAAACCATCGCGTCCAAAAAACATGTGTGAAAATCATGCACAAAACCATAGGTGGGTCCGCTTAATGTAACATAGGGTCCAAAACCAAAATTTTCTGGGGCACCCCATAAAGTGGGGTTATGGGTACCCCTGAAACCCCCTATTAACTATGTGGAAGGAATATAACACAACCCAACACACACATGTGACTCATGATCGAAAGTCTCAAAACCTTCTGGCTACTCTATGTACTCCTCTTCCTTAATCTGGCCATTGTGGAATGTAGTCTTCACATCCATCTGATGGATCTTTCAACCCATCTATGTTGATAGTGCCAACATAGATCTGATAGATGAGTACCTTGTGATAGCAGAAAAAGTCTCATCATAGTCAATCCCCTCAGGCAACAAATCTTGCCTTATGCTTCTCCACACTACCATCAATAGCTTGCTTTACCTTGTAAAGCCAATGGGCACTCACAATTGATTTGTTCTCTGGTCTCGGAACCACGTCCAAAACACTGTTATGAACTATGGAGTCATACTCCTCCACCATAGCATCAACCCAAATCAGCTGTTGCACTACTTCCTCAAAGAAAGATGGCTCGGCCTCAACACATTCCCCAACAAGGGCCATGTATCCAGTGTACCTCTTAGGTGACCTCCTATGTCTACGCTGAGAAGATGGTGCTCCCACATTCTCTATCGCACCCTCCAACAATCTGTCAGCTTCTCTTTTGCGCTTCCTTCCATCCCCTGAAGCCTCTGCTTGAGTGGATGTCTCCACTCCTAGAACCTCTGCATGCGCCTATTATGCATCAATCTGAGGCTCCTCCTCCTTAAGAACCAATAGTTCCTCCACAGCCTATTGTTGGAGCTCCCTCTCAAGGGAAACTTGCATGGCCTTCTGCTCATCAAGCTTGAGATCTCTACGAACCACTGTCCTCTAACTAGTAGGCAAGTACACCTGATAGTTGTGAGGTGTATCAGTGTACCCCACAAATATCCCCAACTTTGTTGTTAGCTCAAGCTTCTTCCGTGCATCCTTTGTCACATGGAAATATACCGATGAGCCAAAGATCTTGAAGTGACCCACATCTGGTCTCTTATTGGAGAAATCTTCCTCTAGTTTCTTCATCCCAAGTATGTGATGTAGGCTTATATTCTGCAAATAGACCGTTGTGTTGCATGCCTCAGCCCACAAGTGAAGTGATAGGCCTTGGTCCTGCAACATTACTCATGCTGCACCTACAATAGTTTTGTTCTTCCTCTCAGCCACCCCATTCTGTTCTAGGTTATGAGGTGCCATCAACTCTCATTTAATTCCTTCCACTGCACAAAAGTCCTTAAACTCTTGAGAGACATATTAACCACCATTGTCACTTCTGAAGGCCTTGATATTCTTCCTTGACTCTTTCTTGACCAAACCTTTGAACTCACAAAACTTTGTGAAAGTTTGGTCCTTCTTTTGCATGAAATAAATCTAGCATTTACGAGAATAGTCGTCAATGAAAACCACATAATACCTTTGCTTCGATGTGGATACCATCAATAATGGTTTACACAAATCAGTATGAACTCGCTCTAAGATAGCCTCTGCTCAACTGTCTTGATCATGAAAGGGAGACTTGGTGTACTTTCCCAAGGTACAACCTTTGCAAGTGTAAAATAGCTCAAGTTTACCTTTGGGAAGTCCTGTATATATTTGTTGCATTATCTTTAAAGCCCCATGATGCAAATGGCCCGACTACTTATGCCACAACTCGCCAATGTCTTGGCTTTGCACCAATTCTACTTTCGTACTCAATGCTGCATAATCATCTACCTCTAGTTTATAGACATTCTTCACATGAATCCCTATCCTCTTGGTCTGACCCATGGCTCTGTGTCTTAGGAATGCCTTACCTTTACTGCAGACAACATCATAGCCTTTGTCCTCCAACATCATGATCGATGCGAAGTTCTTCTTCATTCTAGGCACATACATCACATCTGTCAAGGTGAGAGGAGCTCCATGCTCCCTCTGAAAAGCAATCGTTCCCACTCCTGAAACACTATACCTTCTATCATCACCCATATCTATGCGCATCTTGATGTCTTTCTCCTCCAAGGCACTGGATAAATTTTTATCACTGGTCATGTGGAATGAGACTCCACTATCAAAATACCAGACACAACCCATCATCGATGACACCATGCATGTGATGAGGGTAAAGTCCATTTCGAACTAAGAGGCTATTGCATCACCTTTCGATCCTTCCGAGGATCCATTCTTGGACTTCTTTGATGGGAAATTAGTTGCATAATGTCCCATATTGTGACAATTAAAGCATCTTACTTTAGACATGTCACCCTTCTTCCCTCCATGAGAAGAATTTGGTTTGAAATGGGAAGCCTTCCCCTTCGCTTCCCATTCCTTGCCTTACTTGCTAAGGCCAGATTTTCTTCATCATCATTCTTGGATGAAGAACCATCTCTTGTGCTCCTTCTAATCTCCTCCTGCATAAGATCCAACCATAGTCGTTCCTAATTCAACAGTTTCTCCCTTCCATTCATAGAGTCCCGGTAGCTATTCAAACTCTTTGTAAGGCCAAGGAAAGCGAGGCTCACCATATCATCATCGGAAATAGTTATTCCCACATTGCCAATCTCATTTATGTAGGTGGTGAGCTTGTTCAAATATGTGGAAATAGTATCGCCCTTCTCCATCTTGATTCTTCGAAGCTTATCCTTGAGCGCCAGTTTCCTTTGGTCGCTACTATTCTGCTAGATGTCCTTTAATGTCTTCCACATTGAAAATGGAGTATCCTTCCCATGGAGACTCAAGACAATATGGTATCGAACTCCCTCAAGGATGATCCGTCTCACCTTCGCCACACACTTATTCCACTCAGCTAACTCTTGTGCATTAGTTGAAGCTAGCTTTGGGATTTCTTGATCAATGAATTCCTTCAAGCCATTGTCTTCTAATACAACCTCCATTCTATCTTTTCATGCTATGTAATTCAAGCTACCTTCCAAGGCATACTTGATTCTCAAGCCATAGAACACCATTGGCCAACCTTGAAGTATGATACAAATTCAATTTGCACCTACAACCCCGAACTTCAAACTTCGAATTCTCTTCTCAGTATACTGTTCATAGCTTCGATACCATGTATAAAATCTGGTGATAAGTTAACTCGATAATGCAATATAAATCAAAGAAGAATATTATAACCTACTTCTACTATCAATTTGCGGAAGCTTAAAGATTGAGCTGAACAATATAACCAGAAGAAG
Source organism: Pinus taeda (assembly GCA_000404065.3). Taxonomy (NCBI): domain Eukaryota; kingdom Viridiplantae; phylum Streptophyta; class Pinopsida; order Pinales; family Pinaceae; genus Pinus; species Pinus taeda. Next base: position 3,463 of record APFE031690621.1, read on the forward strand.
AAAAATAAATAGCACGTTACACATGAAAATACTTTGGGGAAAGTCTCAAATAAAAACCCCACACTATTGTATTATCATACATGGTGTAAATACATAGGAATTATACAAATCCTTAGCTCTCACAGCTAACCAGCTCTCAGTACAATCCTGACAGATGCTTACAGACAATCTTCGCTTCTCTCCATCCTTCCTCTCTGCCCTCCAAGCTCCTATTTCCTTGCGATGTTACTTGTGGATGATTAGCCTATTACCAAGTGGAAAAACAAGCCTCCAAAACTGTGCAATCCTCAAGGATGAATCCTTGACTACATGCATGACTTTTCTCCATGAGAAAACGCATGCAACTGATAATACATTGTCCTTGAACAATAATCTCAACTAGGTCTTTCTCAAAATAGACATGCATGAGTTTTTGATGAGGGAATGTTCAGTTAACTAAAGTAGCACTAGTTGAGTGCATTAATGCATCAACTAATTTTTAACTCATTATTAGTTCCTCAAATAGTTTGGAACTAATTTTACTGGACTTAACTCAGTAAACTGAGTTAACTAATTACAACTCAAATATATCTCAATATTATCTCCTTAAATTAAGGGATAACTCTTTCATGACTTCATAAAGACTTCTAACTTGAATTTATCCAACTAATTAATTTAGAATAAATTAATTAATTATTTCCAAGTAGCTGTTAAGACTAAATTCGATTTTAATTCACAATTTAATTCAAGGAAAAATGAAATTGGAATATTCTTGTTGCCATATTTCAACATATCCTTCATCTCGAACTCTCTTGTAAGTTCCTCCTTGCAAGATCTAATCAACTGCTCATCACTTGTAAGGATCAAGTCATCGACATATAAAACAATAATCAATAATTTACATTCTACCACAATGTGATAAAGGTTTTCATCTGCTTCACTTTTGGTGGATCCCAAATCAGTGAGATAGCTATCAATCATGGTATACCAAGCACGTGGTGCTTGCTTGAGTCCATACAATGCTCGCTTGAGTTTGCACACATGTGACTCTCTGTCAAATATATCAAACCCTTTTGGTTGCACAATATACACCTCTCCTCAATAAATCCATTGAGGAATGTTGTCTTCACATCCATCTGGTGGATCTTCCACTGTATCTGCAATGACAGTGCTAGAATTGAACTGATGGATGAGTACCTTGATACTAGAGTAAAGGTCTCATCATTGTCAATTCCCTCCAACTGAGAGAACCCTTTTACCACAAATCTCGCCTTGGGTTTCTCTATGTTACCATATCCTTCATGCTTTACCATGTAAAGACATCTCAAACCACCACTGGTTTCTATGTTGGTCTTAGGGCCACTTCCCAAACACTGTTTCTAATAATGAATCATATTCCTATACCATAGAACCAACCCATACTGATTTCTCTACATATTCCTTGAATGAGGATAGCTCTGTCTCTACCATCGAACTTGACATCAGAGCCATGTAGCCATTGTACTGATCTAATGACCTCCTCCACCTGCGTTGTGATGTGGGTGCTCCCACATTCTCTCTAGCATCCTGTAATAAATTTTTGGCTTCCCTGGTTTGCTTCCTTCCTTCTCTGGATGTCTCCACTCTCTACTCCTCTTCTTGTGGTTTCTCCACCACTTCGTAAGGTTCTTCCTTGGGAACCAAAAGCTATTTATTAGGCCAGAATTGAAGCTCCCTCTTAAAAGAACACCTCATTGTCTTCTCCTCATCAAACTTCACATCCCCTCTGACCACTGTCATCCTGAGGGATGACAAGTACACACGATAGTTGTGAGGTGTATATGTGTACCCCAAAAATATGCCCAACTTTGATGTCAGCACTAGTTTTTTCCTTACTTCCTTGGAAACATGACAGTAAACTGATGATCCAAGATCCCTAAGTGTGACACATCTAGTTTCTTCCCTGAAAAATCTACCTCTGGTCTATTCATGCCAAGAATCATGTGAGGACTTATGTTCTGCAAATAGACCATTGTGTTGCATTCTTCAACCCATAAGTACAAAGGTAGGATTTGGTCATGTAACATCGCCTATGTTGCTCCCACAATACTTATGTTATTCCTCTCAACCACCCCATTCCATTGTGGGTCATGGGGTGTTGTCAACTCCCATCGAATGCCTTCCTTTGCACATAAATGTTTGAACTCATTCAACACATACCACTATTATTGCTCTTGAGAGCCTTCACTTTCCTATCAGATTATTTCTCAACAAGTGCTTTAAACTAAACAAATTTTGAGAATGCCTATTCTTTCTTTTGCATGAATTAAATCCATCACTTCCATGATAAATCATATACAAATATAACATAATACTTGTGCTTGGCAATGGAGGCTATCAATAAAGGTCCATAGACATCATAGTGGATCCTTTCAAGGACTCCAAGCACCCTAATATCCCTATCATTGAAGGTGGATTTTGGGTACTTCACCAACGTACACCCTTTTCATTGTATCTCGTTGCTTTAGTGCTCCTTTTAGGAGGCATGTATAAATTTACTGCATGATCTTCAAAGTGCCATGATGAAAATGGCCACGCATTTTATGCCATAATTAACCAACATCTTGAATATGTACCTTCTCTGCTTTTGTGCTCAATGTTGCACCGTCTTCCACATCTAATTTGTAGAGGTTCTTCAATTGAACCCCAATATGCTTCACTTGTCCCATGGCGATATGTCTTAGGAAAACCTTCCCTTTGTTGAATATCACATCGTAGCCACAACCCTCCAATAGAGCTAAGAAAATTAGACTTATCTTTAGACCCAGTACAAACATCACATCCTTGATCTTGAGAGGGGAGCCAAACTCCCTTTGAAAAGTAATAGTACCAATACCAGTCACGCTATGCCTTCCATCATCTCCCATCTTGATATGCATCTAGAGATCCTTCTCCTCTAAGTCACTATAAAATTCTTTGTTGCTCATCATGTGGAATGAGGCACCACTATCAAGATACCACATACTACCCATCATTATGCTTTCCATGCATGCAATGAGGGTAAAATCAAGTTCACCCTATGAAGCCAAGGCTTCACCCAGTGCTCATCATGCGGTATTCTTGCTTGCTTTCTTATGTGGACACTTCATTACATAGTGCCTAAATTCATGATAGTGAAAGCACTTGATTCTAGATAAGTCTTTCTTCTTGCCCACTCAACTCGAATCTGGTTTGGATTAGGATTTCTTCCCTTTCCCTTTCTTTTCCTTTCCAGCCAAGTTACAACTATCCTCATCCTCGCCCTTAGATGAGGTCATGTCTCTGGTGTTCAACCTTATTTCTTCGTGCACTAGATCAGACAATAACCTCTCCAACCTCGATAGTTTTTCTCTACCATTTACAGAATATTGATAGCTATGCCAACTCTTCAGAATCCCAAAAGAGCTAGAGCTACCAAGTCTTCTTTAGGGATAGTCACATTGACCCCGCCAAGTTCATCAAGGAATTGTTTAAACCTACTTAAGTATAATGGAATTGTGTCATTCTTTTGCATATTGATATTTTGAAGCTTGTCCTTGAGTTCCAATGTCTTGTGGACACTATTGTTCTCAAAAAACTCGATTATTTCTTTCCACATAGTGAATGAAGTCTTTTTTCCATGGAGATTCGAGACAATATCATCTCAAACTCCCTCCAATATGATTCTCCTCGCTTTGGCCACAACCTTCTTCCACTGAGCGAGATTCTGAGCATCATATGCTTCGAGTTTTTCTACATCTGTTTTGATGTATTCTAGCAGCCCATTATCATCCAATATTTCCTCGAGCCTCTCCATCCATGCAACAAATTTTGAGGTTCCTTCCAAGGCATACTCAAGCCTGATTCCATTGAAATCCATGTTCTTAGTCCTGAAAAAAACCCACAACAATGACCTTCAAATTTGAATCTCCCGCAATGGTAAATTCAAAATATCTTCTCTACAATGATTCCATCTCCCAGACCATGTAAAAACTAATGTGTAGATTCAAAACTACTCATGAAATTTGCTAAATCATAAGACTTGAAGCTACTCTAATCATCTAATAAAGTTAATTCACCATCTAAAACAAGAATCATAAACTTGCAAAAATAAACATCACACATACACAAATATTTATCTAGGGGAAAGACACTACTCAAAAACCCTTACTATCTATATTACATTAATCAGAGAATAGAGAAGAAATACAATAATTGCTCAAACATGAGCACACCCTACAATAATATAGTATATCTCTCTACCTGGCTGACTGAACCTGGCCCAACACTTAGCTAATTTCAAGCCTTCCCAAGCTCATATTTCCTTGCATTATTCCTTTGGGAAATTGCACCTATCTCTAAGGAATTTTATGCCGATGAATTGTACAATAGCCTTTGGTCAATCTCTAACTACATGCACCACCTGTACATATGGGAATATGCTACAACTTATAATACATTGCCTTGGAATCTCCATCCCAACTGGATAACTTGAATTCTATACATGCAACAATTATTTTGGGTAGATTGATCAATTAATTGGTTGATCACTGAGTGTGGTTGAAGTTACACAACCAAACTTGATCTCCACTAGTTCTTTTGACAGTTAGAACTAGTTAAACTGACGATAACACAAATTGACTGAAATAGATTGCTACAAATTAGAAATCAATCATGTAGAACTGAACTCAAGTGTCTTCAACTCAAATATACTGAGTTAACTGAGTGAAAAGGGCCATGTCACCTCAGTTAACTACCTCCAAGTATTCTGCTAAAATAGAAATTCAATTTTTAATCTAGTTTGACCAAGGCAAAGTCAAAACTAGATTTTTTTGTTGTATTTTCAGCATAAACTATCCGATGAGTTTGGACAAGATTACAACAAAATGATACACGTATATTCATCCAAACCCCTTAGCCATAAAGGCATCCCCTTAAAGCCAAAACCGTTATCATGCCAAATGTAGGTTTTGACCCTATACACTTAATTTCTACAAATATATCCTTAATAAAACAGAAAAGATGCAATGGCAACACACATATTAACACATAGATTTTATCTTGGAAACTCAAACTAGGATAATTTACAAGATTTTTCAATATTTTTATTATACTATATATATATATATATATATATATATAATATATATAATATATATATATATATATATATATATATATAATATATTATAATATATGTATATTATATCGAGAGAGAGAGAGAGAGAGAGAGAGAGAGAGAGATCCAATTGCATCCATAAACCACTAGTCCATTTACCATGGATTAGAATAAAATTGTAGTTCCTTAACCTAAACTATGAAACTAGGAGAAAAACCAAAATGCGCTAAAAACCATAAAAGGAGAAAATTGTGTGCTGAAAATCACCAAATATGGACACAAAAAAATCACCCATTTTTTTAGGTACCCCTGTGCAGAGGACTTCCTCCCTCTTGTGACCTCCCAATTGCATTGAATGCAACATACAACGCATGGGGGTTAGTTGTTGAAACAATATAAAACATACTCAACACTACAACTACATCACCACCCTCCTCTTTACAAACTTGTATACTTGTTAGTTATTTTAGACATAATGGTTCTAAATTTCCTTTCATTGACTTGGATTGCCTCCAAGGTCCTCATATTTCAACATGTACGTGTATCATAGCATTGAAGCCCCATCAAACCTAAGAAAACTATGTGGTCTTTTTCATTTTCTTGGGTGCCACTTTTTTTTTTATGTTACTTTGGTTTCAAATTAATTTGTAAACCCCTACTTATTCATATTTTTATTTCCAAAACCTCGATCGGGGTGCATGCCAGAGGATGGCAGTGCCTGCAGATAATAATGACGAGTAGAGGAGAGGTACGTCCCATCGCCCCCCACATGCTCAAAGTGATGGGTGCGGTGACCCTTGGCATGAGTACATGGAAGGGTGGTGGGAAAGGTTGCAGGGATGGCAGGGGTGAGGTGAGAGGCATAGTAATTAAGGTAAGACAAGTGCATAAGAATTGTAATACGGTTTGTGGAGTAATGAGGTGGAGCAATAGAGAAGGAAGGTGATGGCAACAACGGTAACAACCTTAGGGCAGACACGGGCATGTATCTTGGCTCTTCATCCTCCTTTGCAATTTCAAACTAGTTTGATTCTTGCTAGGGGGAGAGGGAGATACATGGGAAGGGAAATTGGGGAAATGCAGGGGAAATTGGCAGAGGCATCATGTTGTAGTAGTCTGGCTTTACGTCTTTGTTTTGAGCCTGTCGTGATTTGATTTGGCCAGTGGATGTGAGGACCTTACTGTGGGTGGCATTGTAACCCTGGGCTTTGCATTCTATGGGCTAAGAGAGGCTGGTTGTTGGGGATGGGTAGATAGCCACTTGGCATTGGAGGCTTAGGGTAGCAAAGGGCATCTAACATGTTGGGTTGGCGAATGGATCAGTCATTGCAACCACACAAATCTATGGGAAACTGGGAGTAATAACTACACAATGAAACTAGATAGGATCCCTGTGGGGGAGGACGAGCATGACGAGGGCAGAGGAATGGCTCTAGCTTACTAGGTAGAGGGGAACGAGATAGCATACCATAGAAGAAGACTGGTTGGGTTGATGCTAAGCCCATTTGCATGGCCTCGATAGGGGCTTGTCAACCATATTTGGTATGTGAGTCAATGGAGAGGGAGGAGTGAAAAGCTAGAAGGGATATGGAGACTGGACCACCACCCACCCTGCCCCCTATTTTTCTCATAATTGGGAGAAGATAAATAACAGGGAGAATGTCAGCATTGAAAATCCAAACTAGGACAGTAAAATGCTATAATGCTTGAGGATAACATCTCTTTCTTGTGAACATGTATCGAATCGTGCAGGTATGGATTTTCTAGCAAGAGGATGGGGTCATAGAAGACAAGGCCAGGAGCTTGGAAAGGCTAAGGACGTGAGCACGTTGGAACCCTGTAGAGGAAGGAAATCAGTAGAGAATCTTATTAGTAAAGTAATTGTGGCATACTAGGAAGGAACAGATGAAGGCATTCAAAATTTGTTAGAAGAATGGGAAGAAGAAATCAAGCAGGCCAGTGAGATAAAGGAGGAGATGGAGAATTGGAGAACATTAGTCCTAGACCTTGGGAATACTAGAGGAATGATAACCCAATTCAAACGGACTTTATACCTCTACTGGCTAATGAAGAGCTTACTTATGGAAGGCCATGGAACATATCTCGATGGGGATGGCTCTCTCTCTCCAAGGCATGCCAAATTACAAATAGGATTTGCAAAGAATCTAGTTTCAACTCCACAAGAAGGAAATTAGATTGGATAGAATTCAAAGGCACATCCCATGCATCATAGAATTGACTGAGATTCCTAGAGAAACTATCAAGGATCTGGCACCGGTGGAATCAACATTGGAAGAGTAGAAGGGCTAGTCAGTTTACCTTGTTTCTTTTTGTTTTATATGCGGTTAGCATTTACTTTAAGTCATGCATGCTTAAGGATAGCTAGACATATAGATTCTTGTCTTGAAACAAATACATACTTAGCTTGGTTAGGAAGATTGAAACTTTGTTGTTTTTGGATGGCTTACAATGAGGATAGGTGGCCAACAGACTCGGTTTCTCACTGGGCAAGTTGAGGCCACATAGCCAACCTATGTGGTGTAATTTTCCAATTATAAGTAGAAAATGAAAGGTCCTGCCAAGCTTAAGAAAAAAAAAATATTTTGGTTTCCCTAATTTTAGGTGCTCTAATTGTAGAAGTACAACAAACCATTGATCTCCTCTACCTTTAAATTTGTTTCCTTGCTAGTTGTCCATTTGTCAATCAAATAGACATTTCCCAAACCATGTACATTTCCTGTAGCTTTAGTTAGCGCTCTAATTCTCAATTCCCATACACACCACCAACCATCCATGTGTATGGTCAGTGATGTTTCCTCTATGATACCTCTCTTCAAATTCTTGCAATTCCTCGATAACTTATTTCAATGACTCATAATTATTCATCCTTGCATATTCTCAATGGCACTCTTGATGTTGTGCATTCATTAACTGTCAAACACATATCCTCATATGGTACTTTCCTCTAGTTCCCCATAGTCATCCATGTGTATGACTAGTGGAGCCTTTTGTTGGAGTATACATCTTGCACATATTACTTCTCCTACGATGGCAAGCCTTTCAATCTCCATTGGCCATCAACATGTATGGTTGTTGATGATTCTACTATTAGGTGGTCCTATACTAATTTGAATGATAATCCTTGACACTTTATCTATGATTCACAATTATTCATCCATGTGTATATCCTATGGAGTTATTGAGCCTAGACAAACTACTATAATTCATTATAAAAAAACATCAATGGTAGTCATCCATGTTTATAGCTAGTGATGTCCTAGTTGAGTGACGTAATTGAAGTAGTATACCCACCTCCCACTAACAATGCTATATGTTTTGAATCTCCTTATGTGTAAAACATCTTATATCTTTCTCCTTGGGCCCTATGCCTTGATTCTAAGGTGTGAACCTTACCCCTAATATGATTTTGAAACACACAGGATTTCCAATAGTAAGACATGACTTGCCCCATATTAAGCCAAGTTGGAACCCACATTGTTGGGAGTTAGAATTCACACTATTTTGTTACCTTTTACTACCTGTTTCATAGCCTTTTTTCCTCCTACATGTACAGTTGGAACATTTCACAAGTATACTTTTTTGCATAGGTATTAAATAATTATGTATTTTTATTTCATGTGAATAGTTAGGAAAATTCATGTTTTGTGACTCTCTTAGTGAAGTGTGGATGCATATATTATTTTGGGAAAAAAATATTGTAGGTTCTTTGATGGGAAGACATCATTGCATATCCCCCAATTTTGGAATATACCGTTAAGAAATAGAAACACAACTCCCTCAGATCGATGAAAAAATCACATGTTGATGCCATGATTCACTTGAATGAGGGTGGCGTTGTAAGGATGGGGATTGAACCAACTCTTGAGGGACTAAGGCTATCTATTTTGAACATGATTCCACCAATATTGTTATGGACTTAGCTGAACTCTGAAAATAGCTAGCAAAATCACCTTCTCAATACATATTGGTGCCATCCCGCTGAAGAATCAAATCACAATAATCTAGGTTTAGCTTTTATAATAGGTCGATTTGTTCTATTTTTTATTATCAATTTGTTAGCTAGATAGAAATAGGTATAATTTATGATAGATAGACAAAAAGGATTCATATAAAAGGAGTGTAGGCATCAATTCTTTGTGTATTTCTTCTGCAAGTTTGAATATAAACCTTTGTTCCTACTTAATTTGTGATTATTGTGTGATTCTTATTTAACTTGTAAATTTTAGTAGTTGTGTCAATCCAAGGAGAGGAATCCCCCCCTCAACTTGGACAAGTACCTTGTATATTCTATGTGTGGGCTTAAGTAGTACTTCTTGGATTTTGAAAATGTAGTTTTAGTTTGTGTAGTTTATTAATTTCTTTAAAAAATTAGATGTGTGAGTGATCAAGTTTTTTTAGATCACAAGATTTTTTTTTTCTCAATACAAATAATCTTGTCTTTAGAGTGCATGGAACAACAATTTCTATCGTTGATTTTGGATTACGGTCCATGTTACGTCCATATGAAAATACCAAGCCTATATCCCAAACTATGATGAAGTAAATTGGTCATAGTATTTCAAGTGAAGCAAGTCTCACAACTAAATTAAGGGTAGTGTTGTAGTTTAATTGAAGGAAGCTAAGGTTTGAAAGTGGGTTGGTGTGACTATGTAATTTATATGAACTTTTAGGAGTGAGTGAGTAATTTATTTTGGTTCGTTGGAGTGAATTCATTATCATTAGAAATTGATAACAAGTTAAGGTTTTGTCTCCAACATAGATCTTACATACAACCTTTAAATGAAAATACTTACTCGGTTGATGGTTGATGGTTAATGGATTGATGCATTGATTGCACTATAAAAGGAACAATTAAAAGCACAAACACACATATTAGGATATCTCTCCATGGTAAGGACACTTCAATATCATTTTATAAGAGTGAACAAGAACATTTGAGAAGTCAGAAATTGCATGAATTAAATAGGTTCTCCCAACATAAGGTTGGATAGGGAAATTAAGAAGTATATAAAGGAATATTTTCTTTGAGTGAAGAGTGTACTGTGAGAAAATAATTAACGGAGAAATGAAACACATAAAATGTTGCGTAAACACAAATATTGAAACACATAAAATAATAGAGACATAGATATATGTGGTTCACCCAATTTGGTGTATTTACACAGAGAAACAACCAGTCCTTCCTTTTATATTATCCAACAAAATGAAGAGAAACAACCTATAGTAGATTTGCTATAATTTCCTCTTCGCTCTCACATAGTATCCTCTCTCTTTATCACTCAGAATAATAATACATAGCCATAATACAATTCCCTCATATAAATTGAGGGTTTCCTTCTAGGGAAAAAAACCCCTAAATTAGCATAAATTCTACCATCATATCATCCGCCTAATGAATGACCCAAATTGACTATGAAATTACAATATTGTACAAGGAAAATTTTCATTTATTTTTAGCTTCGGGGGCGCTACCCCTGAAATCCCCGCCAAGGGACTACTAGTTCCTGGACCCCCGTGAGGGAGACAATTCCCCCCCTCATGGAAGCATGCATAGTATTCCTAGGGTATGCACCTGACTAAAAACAAGACCTCTAAATCAAGAAGATAATTAGGCTCCACACCCAACAATCTCCCACTTGGAGTCTGATTATAACAACAACACTCCTACTTCATTTGTTGGAAAATGCTTCCATTTTGGACTTGGTTGTTTCTTATCTTCATCATCATACTTGAAGACTAATTGAAACTGAGAAAAATATCAGTTTCTCCCTGGTTACAACTTTTGTTAACATATCTGTAGGATTTTGGTTAGAGTGTATGTCTTCCAGCTTCAACTATCCATCTTCCAACATTAACCGTATGAAATGGTACTTGATTTGTATACATTTAGTCTTGGAATGAAATTTTGAGTTCTTTGCAAGATGAATGACACTTTGGTTGTCACTGTATAACTTGCCCATCTCCTGCTTATTTTCTAATTCACCCATAACCCTTTGTAACCAAATCATTTATTTTCTAGCCTCTGTAGTACTCTGCTTCTGTTTTGAAGGTGCAATGATGTTTTGAAATTTTTGAAACGCAACTAACAGTTGTTCCACCTACAGTAAACACATACCCTATGGTGCTCCTCCTACTATCTTTATTACATTCCATATCTACATCAACATATCCCTGTAGAGCAATGTTTAAACCACCAAAGCATAATGCTTGAATTGTGGTACCTCTCAAATACCTGAGAATCCACTTCACTGCCATCCAATGCTATTTTCCTCGATTGTTCATATACATGCTTTCAACTCCCACTGCATGTGCAATATTAGGCCTTGTGTAGACAATTGCATACATTAAGCTTCCAACTGCTAATGTATATAAAACTTTACACATATAATCCATCTCTTCCTTAGTCTTGGGACACATCTCCTTACCTAGTTTGAAATGGCTAGCCAAAGGCTAACTAGTTTTGTATTCTACATATTAAATATTTCCAGCACATTTTCTATGTACCCACTCTGAGACAATGTTAATGTATGATTCTTCCTATCTTTAGTTATTCTCATACTAAGGATTTGTTTTGCAACACCCAAATCCTTCATTGCAAATGAATTCACTAATTTCCCTTTGATCACATTTATTTCCCTCATGTTAGACCCTGCAACAAGCATGTCATCTATATACAATATCAATATAATATAACTTTCATCATTTTTTATTTTTAAGATAAACACAATGGTCAGAGTGACATCTAGTATAACCTTGTTTAGACATAAACTTGACAAAATTTAGATACCACTTCCTTGGATCATATTTTAATCCATACAAGCTCTTCTTCAATTTGCACACTAATTTTTCCTTCCCTTTGACATCATACCTTTGTGGTTGTTGCATATATATTTCTTCCTTCAAATCCCCATGGAGAAAGGTTTTCTTTACATCTAACTGTTCAAGATGCAAATATTTTGCTGCCACTAGACTTAAAACGGTTTTGATTGAAGTCATTTTAAAAACAAGGGAAAAAAATCATCAAAGTCTATACCTTTCTTTTGTGCAAAACCCTTCACCACAGGTCTAGCCTTATACCTTTTTTACCTCCATCTTCTTCCTTCAACCTATAAACCCATTTATTCCGCATTGTTATTTTACCTGTAGGCAACTTAACTAAGTCCCATGTTTGGTTATGCATCAAGGAGCCCATCTCTTCTTCCAAGGTTAATTTCTCCCATTTCTTTCTGGTTTCTACCTACATTGCTTCTTCATATCTTTTTGGTTCACTAGAATCAGTCAACAATACATAATATAATCAAGGAGAGTATTGTTTGGGGGGTCTACTTATCCTGGTAGATCTTCTAACACCAGTTTCAGGTGTTTGAGGTTCTTCTTGTTTTTTTGGTTGTTTTTGCTATTGTGGTTGTTGATCATTATGATTTTAAGGAACCTTTACTTTTTCTGTGATCTCATCAAGCATTGTGTGTTCATTTTTTTCTTTTCCTGTTTCTTTCCCTACATATGATCCCTATACAATGCCTTTTCATTGAATATGACATCTTTTCTCCTAATGATTTTTTTATTTTCATAATCATATAAGTGATAACCAAAATCATTAACACCATATCTAATAAAGGTACATTTCTTTGATTTTGCCTAAAGCTTTGTTCTATTTTTTTTATTGATGTGGACAAAGGCTTCACAACCAAAAGTATTTAAAAATGAATAGTTTACCATTTTACCTATTCATGCCTCCTCTGGAATACCACCATCCAAGGAAAATTAAGGCCCCTTTTTTATTATATAAACAATAGTATCTACAACATCTGCTCAAAATTGTAAGTGAAATCTTGCATGCAATCTCATGCACCTTACACACTCCATGATTGTCTTGTTCATCCTTCCTCACACATCATTTTACTATGGTGTTCTTGTGTTGGCTTGAGGGGGCTTGGACCCAGGTTCAGATTTAGTTGCGCTAACCAACAAAACCATACACTACTGGCCCTTTTTGCAACAACCCATGTAGCGCACGTTGCAGTCTCATCCCAGGCAGTATTGGGGGATGCTAGAACCAGGTTTATGCATCCAAAGGACTATGTGATGTGTTTCTGCAAAACTTAGGGCTTTATTTGACCTTCGCAAACCCTAATCCTTAAAACCCAGAAACTACAGAAACTGACAGTTAACAAACTTAAACCATTCACTAATTGTGCTAAACATTCATAACATCATGTAAGTAAATAGATATACTTATTCCATGAATCTATTGGGTACTTTTCATGATTAATTGCATTCAACAGATCAAAACATACAATAAATTCAGAGATAAGCAATGATACACATGTACATAGATAATTCTTTAGAACAACCTTTATTATTCTTAGATCTTCAATTATAGACTCTTCTGACCTTGCGCACACAGCTGCAGGGGCCCGCACACTCAATTGCAGACGTACCAAGGTCTTCATGCACATAGCTATAGGAGCCTTCCCCTTCACCCAAGTATAGAATAGGAAAAACAAACCCAAAACTTACCTTTCTATGCTCTTCACTATATTCCTATGACTCTTCTATTACTCCTTTTTATATGATACTTCATTACAATACCATGGTCTGTGAAACATGGGTGAGTCATAAAACAACTTGACTCTTAACAAACTAAGGGGATTTGACCTTCCTAAAGCCCCTTTGAATCATATCGACCCACGCGCCCTACGTCTCAAAATGCAGATGCTTCACAATATTAACAAAAATTTTACAAAATGTAACCCAAGGGGACCCTGTCCTAATAGGCCCCCAACACAAAGTCATGACTTGTCCCGAGTCACTCTACTGATGTTGCCTCGATATTTTCTTGCAACCCGCTAAACTCTGTCTTTAGTGCTTGAATATCTAATGTTTCGTACGTAGTGGCTTGACGAACTTCCTCAACCAGTTTCTTTGTCGTTGGACCTTCGACTGCAAGGTTCATGGTTCTCTATTGTCTACTGCATAGCCTTCAAGTTGCTCTAAACTTTCTGTGAGAGATAGCTTACCTCATTGGCCCATTGCTGCATCCTTGAGGATATGATGGAGGCCTTCCAGCGCAGCTCATCAATCTGGGTCTAGATGAACTTTTACTCTTGCAATCTGGTGAACCTTTGCACTAGTGCTAAGGTCCGCGATGTCACCTTGATATTGTCGAACTGCACTTGTTTTTCTCGGATGTATGCTTTAATTTTCTGTAAGTGTGGATCCTCCTACAGTGAGGTCCACATTTCCATCATTTTCTCAAACAATTGGTTACAACCCTTGACTGCAACTTCCAGAGTAGTCATGTATGTTTTAATAGTAGCCTCGTGCTACTCTCTAACTTCCAGAGAACTGGTTAGTTGCAGATTAATTTGAAGCTCAAATATCTGCAGTTGCAGCTCAAAGCGGACCTTGCCAATTTCCTCCATAGATTCTTTCACTGCAGTAGCTAACTTCTGGATTTTCTCTACAGAGGTTGCTTCTGCTAGACTTTTGAGCTTGGGAAGCTCACTGCAAGCCCGCGTGATCATTTCTTCCAGCTATTAACTACGTGCAATGACCTCTTCTTGTTATTTGAGTGCCTATGCCTTTTCCTCAAACATTTTCTAGTTTTTTTGTTTGAATTCAACTAGTAATGCTCATTATTCCTGAATCCTGAGCTCATTAGATACTCCTTGATGCAGCTCATTCAATTTCTGAATGGGGAGCACCACAAGGTTAAGGTTCAAATTCTTCCGATGTAATAGGCTGTAATAGGCACCCTTTGTTTTCTAAAGTCTCACTTGTCCTATGCTCGCTTGAATTACCCCTGTCTGGACCTACAATTCCCTCAGGCCCCATTGTACCTTCTCCAATGCCTGATGGTACTTGCCCTTAATGTGTCCCCAAATAGTTTCCATGGAATTGCAGACCACATCACCGATCTTATCCAGGTCTCCCTAAATGAGGACCAATGGTGTTGTGCTCGTAGACTTGTCTAACTTCTACTTCTTGCGAGGTCCTGTGAAACTCTGCTTCTACCTTATCTTGAGTATGAAGGGGGACTCCAAGTCTGTGCCCCCTTCCTCTTCATCTTGAGTATCGACCTCCACATTAGTGCACTTTGTTTCAAGTTCATCAAGGTCAATAGTCACCTATGACGTGGTTGTAGTTTTCTCCTTTGGCGAAGGCTTCTTTTTCAAAGCCACCTTCAATTTCAGAGCTTCTTTCTCCTTTATATAAACTTCTTTCTGTTGTGCGCCTCTTCTTTTTGCACATAGTTTTCTTTCGCAGAAGCCTTCTGTGCTTCTTTCTTCTTGTCTTTCTTTGTTGCTATGGTTATGCTTGTTTCACCTTTGGCATCCTTACTGGTTCCTACACCTGCGTCAGATGGGGTGAGCCATTCACTCATCTATCTATGATGACCCCCATAATATCATATTCTACGACCAAATATGGAAACTTATGCCATGTACCATGGCATCCTTCTTTGAACGGATAGATAGATTGTGAAAATATGACTTGAATTTTGCAATGTTAGCATACTGCGCATGTTGGTGATAAATGCGATCATTGGTTGATCACCATCTGCAACTCCGACTTGAAAAGGACCCAAAATATCTTTGTCTCCATGATGCATTTATGATCCTTCTTTGCCCACAGGGAGACAAATTTCACAGCCTTGCATAAGTCTGGATCATGTTGCAGGAACTGGATCTCCTTAGGCATCCTCCATGCCACTAGCACGATCAACATAAGTAACCACGCATAGTAGAACACCTTGCCATCATCCTGGGCTTCACAGAAAAATTTTAAGGACTCATGACATAAATACTTGGCCCAATTATATTTCATTCCTGTGTTGCACTGCATAGCCAAAAATACCATTGGTGTCAGAACTTCATTAGCACGACACTTCCTCATTATATTTCTAGCCAAAAATTATGCAACAAACTGCACAGCGACATCTGATATGGAGCACGACTTCTTCACCAACCCCAAGTCACTCTTCATCTAGTTTGTCAGCTTCTTCTCCTACGATTTTTCAAAAGAAGCATCTACAAGATTCACGCCCTAATATGACAACAAGGTTATTCAGTGGATCAACATATCGGTAATGGGAATGAGCCCTTTCCAACCAAAGGCACCCATTGTGAACTAGAATCAATAATTGATGCACACAGAAAGTGTTGATGGTGTTGCGGCTAAAATGTGGCACCCACAACATATTGAGCAACCCCCCGTGCACAATTATGGCCACCCACTTCATTGGCTCCAACTGCATGACATTCAACTCCTCATAGCAGACCTTCAGATATTTTCTTGGTTCCAACTATGGGAACCTTGCATGATCACCCAAGTCCCAGTCCTCCATCTGTGAAAATGGTATCTAGGCCAACAAATTGCCCTCAAAAGGTACCTCCTCCGGCAGTAATGGTGTGGAGACCTAGAATTTCCCCAAGTCAACGTCCTTAGTCACTTTGGTTGTTTATTTCCTAGGGGGCACATAAGGTGGTAGCTGAGTAATTGGCACTGCTTCGTCGACATCAATCTCTTCAACCCAAATAGTTAACTCTTCCTCATCTAAGTCCAAGGGTTCCGATAGTTTCATTCTCTGATCCATCTAACCCTTTTGTTTGACCTCTATTGGATTCTTGCGTAGCGATTGCTGCACCAATGCTTGTTGGGGCTTCTTTTGCTTCTTCTCTTCTAACACAGAGGTAGTGGGTTTAGGCCTTGGCGACCTAGGCGCTGTGGTAGGCACGGGTTGTGTTGTAGTCATTCTCTCCCAGAATATTTCCTTCTGCCACTTAGTTAAATTCACCTCCCACCCAAGTCCTTGGTGTGCAAACTTTTCTCAAGTCACCTTCCAATCCCCTCTAGACATGCAGCAATTGTCCTAGCGTAGACTAAAGTGAAAAAGCTCAAAGAAATTTCTCTGGAAGAAAAGTGTTTGAATGTGGAGTGGGATGTTGTATTTATAGCCCATTTTGAATTCAAATCCATCCATTCCCTCCAGATATATGTCATTAATGTGCTTTTGGCAGTAAATTTCCAAAGATATACTCCTTAAATGCTCTCCCCCTGCTCCCTTTAACAGAAAAATAGCCATCCAATCATCTACAGTGCTTGCAACAGTTACTCTCTAGTCAGGATGCACCCACCATGCTAGTGCAGCTCCTTTGTCGGAGCTCCCCTCTAGACCTTTCCTCTATTCATTGTGTAGCCCATTCACTTCAGCGAGCTGTCCCTCTCGCTGTGTAGTTTATAGTCCTGCACGTCCTTGAAAATTCTTGGAGTATTAACGTTTTCCTGCATCCATATAGTCATTGCGCAGGGGTGGGATCACCCCTGTACAACTTCAGCCAACTCCCATTGACTTTTCCGAGTGTTGAAGCCCCAAAAATTGGGTCTACAATAAGGGGGATACCCACCCAGTCTGGACCTTGAAAGCAGCTCCTTTTCCGTTTGGGATGGTGGGTCCGATTAGGGATAATGGGACCAGTTTCCCAATTTTTGTGTGTTGATAAGAATTGATATTTCTATTTTCTAAAGATTTTTAAGTAAAATTCTTTTAATCTAAGTCTAATTTAAAAATGCAATTGTAATCTAATGAACAAAAATATTTAAGTCTAAAACTAACTCGAGATTCAATTTTTCACTTATGCGATCTAAAATAATTTCGAACAACAATTGGTAATAAAGATCATTCAATTGCTACAAGAAAAGAATTCGATAAAAATGAATTGTTTCATATAAAAAGTTAGTTGAAACAATTGTGAGAAGCATATCACATAATAAATCATTCATATATTGAGCATAAACAGAATAGTCATCACCGTACAAAAGTGCCAAATGATAACTCAATCATTCAAGCTTTCATATATAAATAACTAAGCATAAAATATTACTTAGACACATAAGCAAAAATCATTAAGAGATAAAAGTACCATTGCTAACAAGTCCTACTCATGAGCTTCAACAATATAGATTTATTTCTTCCTAATTCAACGTCTACTAAGAGTACAAAAGTGCATTTCAGTAGCAGACATCAAACATAGATATCAATAAATCTTGTTCCATTCATTCATCAAAACCTCCTCTGAGGGTGCAGAAGTGCATGTTCCAAGGAAATGTTTTTGACAAATTTCATGACCCTTCTCTAAATGCATGAGAGGGGTTAAAATACTACTTCCTAAATACTAAAAATAGTTTATTAAAAAAATATAGGAGGACCTTTAAATGACCATCCTCATCTAAGGCAAAAATAAATAAAAACTAAAAGTAAAACTAAATCTGGAAATAACTATCTATGTATCTATTCTCTGTGGTGGCAAGCATTCAGCAGCGGCTTGAGGAGCGTCAGTTGGCTAACCTACGATTTTAGTTTCCCTGCAAAAACAGAATTGGCAAGTGTTAGTGCTATCTTCTCAGCAAAGTTTGTAAGGCATTTGAGAGCCATGTATTGACTATGCAGTTTAACCAAGTATTGCCAGTAAGTTTCCCAATTCAACTTGGTTAGCTTCTTAATGGAATCTGCCCTTTCCTCAGCCTTTTGTCTCCATCTTGTCTGCAGTTGTTGTGCTTTTGGGAGAAATCTGGGAGCAGTCTCTGATATGAGGTTTGCTATGTGGAGGTTTTCATTTACAAAGTCAATGACATTGTTTGTCGTTGTAGATGCTTCTTCTACTGCCACGCAGCGGGTGCTGAATGGAATCACTAGGTTTTAGCCAAATCTACTTATCACCCAAAGGTGCACCTGATAAATACCATTGGTTTTGGAGCGTGACTCCCACCTTTAGCCTTTAGCACTTTTCCCCATGGTTTTTTGGCTTACATGCGACTAAGTGCCCAGGGGTTTTCCTTCTCGAGGGGTTTTTCCCAGCGATGCGCAATTAGTGCTAAGCACTAATCACGCATCGGAAACTACTTCCTTTTTCCAATCTGGGCTTCCCAGGTGCTATTTTTTTGCCTCCTGTGCGGTTTTGATGGGCCTTGGTCAGCACGATTTGCCCTTTTTCAATGGTTTTTTCCTTACTAACCAATTCTTGGTTCACTCTGCCAAATCTTTGTTTTCCTTGATGAACTTTCTCCACGAACTGCTTGTTGTAGGTTTCCTGCGGTTCTAGTAGATGATACATAAGCCTTAAATCTACTGCAGTGAATGACCCAATGAGATCTTGGCCTCAAGTCTTGAATTGTTTGTCTATTATATCGGCACTATCCAGTACCCACTTGACCATGTCTATGTATGGAATAATCTTCAGCCTTACCGCTATTCGGTGCAAGAATGAACATGCAAGTTTAGCGATTGATGCTTCAGACGACCCGCACAAGTCTACTGTTGCTTTAACCTCCATAACTCTTAGATTTTCTTCTTCGAGGAGACTGTACATGCCTTCCCAAGTAGTTATGTCAGCATCTTTGTTACAGGTGGCGTCTATGTACAAGGGTATCATTTCCTTGTCCTCTGCAACTTGAGCCTTTCCCCTTTTTCCCATTACATTCTGCACATTGTTGCGTATATTACTCTACTTGCTGCTCCTACAAATTTACAAGGAAAGAGATAAAATGATGGGAAAGCTCTTTAATTTTGAAATCATATCAAATATACCACCCTATGTGAAATAACCTTTCGATCAGTTTTATATCTTATCTCATAAATGACCATCAACTAACCATTAAATTGACATTAATGCCCATAATTTGGTATTGAATTAAGAGAAAAACTTTATTGAATGATGAGCCCTGCAAATCTGTGATAAAAAAATTTTGCGATTTTCTTTACAATGTCGTAGATCGCAATATCGCTAATCTGTTTTATCAACAATCATTTATCAGCTTGAGCGTCTGTGATATGCAATTTGTGAGATATCTTATCGCATATCGCTAGATCAGGACATTTTACCTTAGGTGGTACTTGCGGCGTATGAAAGTTGCGATGCGTGATGGATTTTTAAGACGTGCGATCTCACATCGCGTTTTCTCATTTTCGGAAGCTTGTTTATATGACATTCCCCATTATCCTTTGCAATGAGATGTTTTGTTGTTAAGAGAACGATCTTATTTGGAACTTATCATAAAACTTAGTTTTATTTTAGGTTTTGCAGGTGTTTTCCTAAGTTTATGATAGAATGTTTTATTCGAAGGGAAATATAAGTGCTAGTTTTTTATTTTTTAGGGTCCCCATTTATTTAGCTTTATTGCTAAAACTAAATAAAAAGGGCGGTTGTTGTTGGCCACAACAATTGGTGATTCACTAGGAAGAACCAGTTATCTCTGATTATCTTTTGAATTTTCTAAACTTCCAAAACAGAAATGTTTTCTAGAAAATCAAACTTTATTATAGAAATATAAATTTATCATGCTTTCAGCTGTCAATGGTAGTTTGTTTCTCCTGTGTTAACTCTGATTATTTACTTCCCAAAGCTAGTCACTGTATTTACATCAGCCACTACTTAGTTTATAAAGATAAAAACAAAGACTTCTCTGTAGATCTGTTTTAAGTATGCTCATTTGTCGTAGGTAGAGCCTCTACTGCAAGCAGGCGTTCATAGCCTTGACAGGGTTACCTATTACCCAACAATGATCCTACATCCTACTTGGAGAAATATACAATTTTCAAAGATAAATCCATATCCACACTTGTTGTTTATTGTTTTATTTTAATTCTTAAAGAACAATGTCTTGGTTTGGTAGCCAAATTATGATAGTGCCATTCACTTGATTTATAACTTTGCTAAACAAGCTGGCTCGTGATGAGACCCCTTGTCTTTTAATTACAACAATCTTGAGCCATTGCCCTGTTGTGGTATGCAGTTTTGGCAATTTCAACAAGTCATAATATCTATGATCATGATAAGTTGCCTCGTGATGAGACCTCTTATTCTTTAAGCTTAGAGTGTATCGTTGGATTATTCCTTGAAACTCATAATTCCCTAGGTGGGGAAGAAGTTATTGGTTCCTTAAGAATAGCTCTGGACAACAATTATAGAGTTTTTGGAAACAACTTTTCTACAGAGAATCTTTGTTTTGATATTGATGCTTTTCATTGACTGATATAAAACAAATTCTCGCTAAAGGTTAATTTTCATCAAAATTCGTAAGGTTGAAACTAGTAGTATTTTCAGGCTTATAGCATTTGACTGTATTTTTCAATAATAATGATCAATTTTCCAAATCAGTTCTATTTATACAAGCGAAAAACAAAATCTAAAAGAAACACTAATCTTTTTTGTGAATTCTCAAAGTTAACCATTTACAACTTGTTTAATTGTCAAAATAAAGCTATAAACAATATTTACACAAATAGGAGAATTCATCTTCTATGGAAAGTATCTTTTAAGGATCTGCCAATTAATAGGTAAAGATTCTTTTTTCCCTGCTAAATCTTGCAACATGAAAGTGGAAGGACATATGATTTCAACAATTTGGAATGGGCCAAGCCACATTCGTTGGAATTTAGAATGTTTTCCTTTTTCTTCATGAGCTTTATCCCATTTCAAAACTAAATCTCTAATTTGAAAATCCTTCTTAGATACCATGCTTGAATCAAAGGAAGGCTTTACTAATGCTTGATGATGAGTGTGTGTGATTTTAGCCTGTTCTCGTTGCTCTTCTAGATTAAGGATCTGCAATTGTCTTAGTTGTAAAGATGAAGTTGGTGTTTCATTGATAAATTGAACTAAGGCCAAAGAAGGAATTGCTAGATGAGTTGGGAGAACTACTTCTTTCCCATAAACTAAATTAAAGGGAGAAGCACCAATGAAGCCTTTTGGGTTATTCAGTCTGCCCATAAAGCATACATCAAAGATTTGTGCCAATTTTTATGATCTTGATAAATGGTTTGTTTAATGATTTTGATTAAGTTTTTATTTGTTGATTCAGCCAACCTGTTCCCTTGTGGGTAATAATTGGAAAAATATTTAAGATTAAAACCTCTTTTAAATGCAAATTCAGTCATAGCATTGACAGAAAAACATGATGCATTATCAAACATTAAAGCAGAGGGTAAACCAAATATGGTCATTATGAATTGATCTATGAAATCAATGATATGCTCAGCATTGGCTGCCTTGAGCGGAACTACTTCTACCCATTTAGTAAAATAATTTGTAGCTGTAAGGATATACCTATGTTGTTTAGAAGAGTGAGGAACGATCTCACCAATTATATCCAATCCCCATTGATCAAAAGGTTGATCGATATTGACTGGTTGCAAAGGCAATGATGGTTTCTTTTGTCTTCCGGCATCAGTTTGAAAAACTTGACATTTCCTTACATAGCTATGCGCATCTTTAAATAGTGTATGCCAATAGTATCCTACGTGCAAAATTATATGTGTTTGTAGCATCTCCCACATAATGTCCACCTGCTGGTCCATCATGGAGTTCCTACAACACCTTTTCAACCTCATATTTCTCAAGACATCAAAGGAGAACAGAATCATAATTCATCTTAAAAAGTACATCATTTACAAGTTGATATTGCTTAGCCTTCTATCTTAAAGCTCTTTTCTTTGTATAATCCATATTTGAAGGAGCATACCTGTTCTTTAGATAACATATGATATCAGCATATCTCGATTCAATATCGTTTAGGCTTACCTCATACATTTGTACCTCTTGATTTGAAGATGTTATTTCAAAAATAAGTGATGCTCTAGCCAACATCTTGCAAAAGCCTTGACCTTTTACAATATTTGTTGACCTGATCTCAGCGTCGTATTCTTGTAAAGCAGTGACCCAATTTTCTCTCTTTTCACCCACATCTTTCTGTACTAAGATATTTTATTACTGCTGGAAATGGTACTATGATCTTTGTATGGGTTTTAAGAAGAAAGGGTCTAAAATATTTGATTGCTTTGAAAATTGCATAAGCTTGTTTCTCAACGTCATAATAATTTAATTTAGCCCCTTGCAGATTTGAAATAAAGAAGGCAATTGGGGCTTTCGCCTTGTCTTGATTGGCTTGAGTGAGTATTGCAACATATGACTTATCATAGGAAAATGTATACAAAATAAAAGGATCAGAAAAATTTGGAGTTGCTAAAGATGGGGCATTAATAATCGCTTTCTCAATCAGATTGAATGCTTCATATTCTTCCTAGCCCCATTTGAAAAGTGAATTATTTTTTATCATTGCTTGTAATGGTGACACAATTCTTGAGAAGTCTGGAACAAATATTTTGACAAAATTAATCTGGCCAAGGAAGGATTGCATTGTTTTTTTATTATGTGGCAAGGATATTTCGAAAATTTCCTTAATTCTATTGGGATCAATATGGATTCTAGATTTTGACACTATAAATCCAAGAAGTTTTCCTTCACTTAATGCAAAAAAAGACTCTTTTGGGTTAAATGAAATCCCATATCTTTGGTAACGTTGGAAGATTTGCTTTAAGTCTCTAAGGTGATTACTGCGTTTTTTAGAATACACTGTTATGTCATCCAAGTAAATCACCACTAATTTGTTTACTAATCCCTTAAATGCGATATCCATGGCCCTTTGAAATGTGGCACCAGCGTTAATCAAACCAAACGACATCTTTTGATATGCATAAGTACCCCATTTGGTTCTGAATGTGGTTTTTAGCTGATTGTCAGGATGGACTAGGACCTAGTTGTAGCTGGAGAAACCATCTAAAAAGGACATTAATTCTAATCCTACAACTGCTTTCAGTATTTGTTCCATAGGAGGTAGGGGAAAAGTATCCTTTTGATAGGCTTTGTTAAGATTTCGAAAGTCAATACAAATCCTAATATCTTCGTTTTTCTTTCTAACTGGGACCATAATGGAAACCCACCTAGAATGTTGAATAGGAAAAATAATTTTGGCTTTCAATAATTTATTAAGCTCGGACTTAATCTAACTTTCGAGATTAGGATGGATTTTTCTCAGCTTTTGCTGGATAGGTTTTTCATCAGCTATCATTGGGATAGTATGCTGAATAATCGAAGTGTCGTCAGTCTTAAGGTCATCATAGTTCCATGCAAAGACGATTTTGTATTGTTTCAGAAGTTGAACGTAGGCTAATTTTTCTTCTAGGGCTAGGCCAAGACCTAGGTTGATATTCTGTGGCTTGGTATCCATTCCTAGATTTACTAATTCACAGGTTAGAGTTGAACTCTAAAGTTTTGAATTGGTAGATCTTTTAAAATGGTCTTTTAAATCATATAGGTCTCCCAACTTGACTACATATTTCGGTATAGCATTATTAGTGCTCTCTTGTTGTAACTGTTTGTCATGTTGGTCCTCATCAATTATCTAATTATTGTAAGATCCTTCCGATTTCAGGAAACTTAGAATATCAGGATCATCATTAAAAATTCTCCAGTTTGTAACATTATCAGGGATGGAGGGCCTAAAGATCAATTCGATTGAGAATCTGTCTGGGCTAAAGTCTTCTGAGGGAATGATCTTGGAAGCTACATTAGCCAGGAGGTCAGCACTTACATTTTGGAGTCTGGGGATAGGTGAATTATTAAATGCTATAAAATATTCAGTCAGATTTTGCACTAAATATTGATAATGCTTCAAATGACCAGATACACAATGTATAGTATTTCGTACCTATTAATGACAATCTCAGAGTCTTCAAAGACTTGTA
Source organism: Pinus taeda (assembly GCA_000404065.3). Lineage (NCBI taxonomy): Eukaryota > Viridiplantae > Streptophyta > Pinopsida > Pinales > Pinaceae > Pinus > Pinus taeda. The sequence goes on from APFE031690621.1 coordinate 28,164, forward strand.
TATACTTGATATTTAATCTGATTACCTTGTATAGTCTTTAGACTAGAGCTTCGTATTCTACAACATTGTTTGTGCAATCGAATTCAAGTCTACATGTTAGCATAGTTTTCTTTCCCTCTAGACTAACTAATACACATCCTGCTCCTGCTCCATCATTAGACTTAGAACCATCAAAAAATAATTTCCAAAATAAATATTTATTTACAGGACTATCTATAAAATTAACACATTTAGAACTATCTATTTGAGAAAAAATTTCCCCTTGATACAGAACAAAATGTTCTAAATAAGGTGAAGTATGAGCATTAAAATTTCCTAAGAAAGAGTCAACAGAATAGTTGCCAATTATATTGTTGTTGTATGCTACAGGTTCCTTTTCTCCTTCCAATTCCGTCACTATGTATTTTTGGTGTCTTTCTCACTCAACCTTTATCTAATTTGGTTTACCATTGTAAGGGAGCCACACATGTGACCAATCAATCACAAAGTATCCATGAATCTTTTTAGACCAATCCCTACTAAGAATTAAACCATAAAATTCAGGAATGTTCACAACTAGAATATCAATAACTTAACATACCTTTGGATTAGATGACAACCTTATGGTAACTTGATTTAGTTCACTGATTACTTCAACCTGCGATTGGTTGAGCTGAACTATGCGTACTGCAGATTTTTGAGGTTGGACATTTAACTTTGCACATATTGTTTTAGGTAAGATATTAGATGAAGCTCCTGAATCTACCAAACAATTATGCAAGTTTTTATTGAAAATTTCGTAAGTAAGAAGGAATGGTGGAGTATGGGATTTTTTCCTACCTCCAATTAAAGCAATATCATTTGGATCAACTTTATTTGCCATCTCATGAGAAGCTTGCGAGATTACAGCAGCAGGAAGAGGTGCAACAGGTACTGCATATAACTCTTTCATAAGTATCTTTTGTTGATGCTTCAATTTGCTCAACTCATGAAAAGTAATATTATCCCTAGTCTTCTTCATGTCTTCAATGATATTATACTCCATCTCATGAGAAACAATCAGTGTTTTTGATGGAGATGAGGGATCGGATTGGACTAGGCTTGTTTGAGTCACTTTTGGTGATGATTTCTTACCTACGACTTTATCTTTAGATGTCGAACTTGCACTCTTTTGTTTAGGGGAGGATCGAGTTGATTTCTACTTCTTGTACTAATTGGTAATACCTCTTGATCCTCTTCGTCTAGAATAATGAAGTCCCACATTCCCTGTACTTCTACAACTTCATCTTCATTAGTAGGTTCTTCATTAGAAACTTCCTCTTCTTCTTCTTCTGATTCTGCATTTGTTATAGCATTGGGCGACTTTGAATCAGTTGAAGGATTTTTTCTATAAGGCTTGTAGGGTTTTTCGAAGAAGTCTCTGCTACTTGTTTCTTAATGTCAACCATTTCCTTAGACATGGTTTTTAAGACTTTCTGTAATCCTTCTAAAGCAAATGGGTCTTTTGATTGCTTTTTCTTATGATCATCTCTAAAAGTAACCTTTTTAGATTTTCTTTCATCGACAATGTTTTTATTTTCTAAAGCTAAGATACATTTCTCTACCGCTATCACTTCCTTCATGTTTTCCATGAATGTTGCCTTGGTAACCCTATCAACAAAGATAGCTATGTTTGATGGTAAAGCAGATATGTATCATTCACTTCTAACTTCTTCGGTAGGCTTGGAAGCGGCTGAAATTTTATTCAAAAGCTTATTGAAACACAAGTTAAAATCTCTGATAGGTTCCCTCGATTCAGTCTTTAGATTCGATAGATCATTGATCAATGTTGCTGTAGAGCTATCATCGTTGAACTTAGTTAAGAATTGCTCTTGGAAAATGTACCAACTAGTGATGGATCCTGATGGTAATGAAAAATACCAGGATCTGAATACTCCTTGTAATGTGTAAGGAAAGAGTCGGACAACAGCATCTTCATTAGTAACACCATTTAAATTTATCGATAACATAAAGTTGTTTATGTGTTCTTCTGCTAGCATGCCTGCTTCAGGATTAAACTTAGGCAGCCATTTTTCAAGATGGGCAAGTAATTGACTTAAGGGGTTAAGCATTAAGACTTATCCCAGGTTATTCCATGGGGTTTGGGCCATCGTTGAACTACTAACAAAGGAAAGCATGGATGAAGTCACTTGTGGAAGGGATAAGGATATTAAAGTTCCAGTACTCTGATGGACAACAATTTGAAGTGGAGGGGTGGATGGTTGACTTTGCAATGGAGAAGTTGGAATGGATGTTGATGATGAAAGAGTCTCACTCTCAGACCCTTGAGGTGATTTCCTTGCTCTTTTCCTTTTAAGTAGAGGTAATTCGGTTAGTTCAATACCAAACTTTTCACTCTACAATCTGGTTAAGGGATGAGAAGGATTGTATTGCAAAGTCACACTACCTTGAGATATTTCAGACTTTTGTGGTGATATGGAAAATCCTTGAAGTTTATGAATCAAAGATTCAACTTCAAGAGATTCAATAGTAGATTTCTCTAAAATGTTTGGGTTTGTGGAAGTGGTTGTTGTTTTCTCAACTTCTTGCTTAGGATTTAAAGATTTGGAATGTGATGGAGAAGTCGAGGGAGATGTTGAGGATGACTTACTCTCAGAATGGCATTTAGATTTGGATTTACTAGCCATTCATAATTCAGGCCCTCCTTCTAGCGCCAAATATGTTGAAGCCCCGAAAATCGGGTCTACAACAAGGGGGATACCCACCCGGTCTGGACCTTGAAAGCAGCCCCTTTTCCATTTGGGATGGTGGGTCCGACTAGGGATAATGGGACCAGTTTCCCAATTTGTGTGTGTTGATAAGAATTGACATTTCTGTTTTCTAAAGATTTCTAAGTAAAATTATTTTAATTTAAGTCTAATTTAAAAATGCAATTGTATTCTAATGAACATAAATATTTAAGTCTAAAACTAACCTAGGATTCAATTTTTTACTTATGCGATCTAAAATAATTTCAAACAAAAATTGGTAATAAAGATCATTCAATTGCTACAAGAAAAGAATTTGACAAAAATGAATTGTTTTGTATAAAAAGTTAGCTGAAACAATTGTGAGAAGCATATCACATAATAAGTCATTCTTATATTGAGCATAAACAGAATAGTCATCACCATACAAAAGTGCCGAATGATAACTCAAACATTTAAGCTTTCATATATAAATAACTAAGCATAAAATATTACTTAGACACATAAGCAGAAATCGTTAAGAGATAAAAGTACCGTTGATAACAAGTCCTACTCATGAGCTTCAACAATATAGAATTATTTCTTCCTAATTCAACATTTACTAAGAGTACAAAAGTGCATTTCAGTAGCAGACATCAAACATAGATATCAATATATCTTGTTCCATTCATTCATCAAAACCTCCTCTGAGGGTGTAGAAGTGCATGTTCTGAGGAAATTTTTTTAACAAATTTCAAGACCCTTCTCTAAATGCATGAGAGGGGTTAAAATACTACTTCCCAAATACTAAAAATAGTTTATTACAAAAATATAGGAGGAGGTTTAAATGACCATCCTCATCTAAGGAAAAAATAAATCAAAACTAAAACTAAAACTGAATCTGGAAATAACTATCTATGTATATGTTCTCTGTGGTCACAAAGATTTAGCATCGGCTTGAGGAGCCTAGGTTGGCTGACCTCTGATTTTAGTTTCCCTGTGAAAATAGAATCGCCAAGTGCTGGTGCTATCTTCTCGGCAGAGTTCATAAGGAATTTGCGAGTCATGCATTGATTGTGCAGTTTAACCAAGTACTACCAGTAAGTTTCCCAATTCAACTTGGTTAACTTCTTAATGTAATATGCCCTTTCCTCAGCCTTTTGTCTCCATCTTGTCTACAGTTCCTATGCTTTTGGGAGAAATCCGAGAGTGGTCTCTGATATAAGGTTTTCTCTATGCAGGTTTTCATTGACACAATCAATGACGTTGTTTACCACTATAGTTTCTTCTTCTACTGCCACACGTCTGGTGTTGAATGGAATCGCTAGGTTTCAGCCAAATCTGTTTATTGCCCAAAGGTGCACCTTTAGCGCTTTTCCTTGTGGTTTTCCAGCTTACATGCAACCAAATGCTCGGGGGTTTTCGTTCTTGATGAGTTTTTCCCAGCACTAATCTCGCATCAGAAACTGCTTCCTTTTTCCAATCCAGGCTTCCCAGGTGCTATTTTTTGGCCTCCTACACGGTTTTGATGGGCCTTGGTCAGTGCGCTTTACCCTTTTTCAATGGTTTTTTCCTTACCGACCAATTCTTGGTTCACTCCGCCAAATCTTTGATTTCCTTAACGAACTTTCTCCACGAACTGCTTGTTGTAGGTTGCCTGCAGTTCCGGTAGATGATACATAAGCCTTAAATCTTGTGCAGTGAATGACCCAATGAGGTCTTGGCCTCCAGTCTTGAATTGTCTGTCTGTTATATCAGCATTTTCCAGTACCCACTTGACCATGTTTGTGTATGGAAGAATCTTCAGCCTTGCCACTATTCGGTGCAAGAATGAAGATGCAAGTTGAATGATTGATGCTTCAGATGACCTGCGTAAGTTTGTTGTTGCTTTAACCTCCATAAATCTTGGCTTTTCTTCTTCGAGGAGACTGTACATGCCTTCCCAAGTAGTTATGCCGACATCTTTGTTACAGGTGGTGTCTATGTACAAGGGCATCATCTCTTTGTCCTCTGCAACTGGAGCCTTTCCCTTTTTTCCCATTACGTTCTACACACTCCTGCCTATTACTCTGCTTGCTACTCCTGCAAATTTACAAGTAAGGAAAGAGATAAAGTGATAGGAAAGCTCTTTAATTCTGAAATCATATCAAATATAACACCCTATGTGAAATAACCTTTCGATCAATTTTATATCTTATCTCATAAATGACCATCAACTAACCATTAAATTGACATTAATGCCCATAACTTGGTATTGAATTATGATAAAAACTTTATTGAACGATGAGCCCTACAGATCTGCGATAAAGTGATTTTGTGATTTGCTATGCAATATCACAGATTGCAATATCGCTAATATATTTTATCAATAATCATTTATCACCTTGAGCATCTACAAGATGAGATTTGCGAGATATCTTATCGCATATCATTGGATCAAGTTATTTTACCTTAGGTGGTACTTGCGGTGTATGAAAGCTATGTTGCCGATGGATTTTTAAGGCACGCGATCTCGCATCACATTTTCTCAATTTCGAAATCTTGTTTATATGATGTTCCCCATTATCCTTGGCAATGCGATGTTTTATTGTTAAGAGAACGATCTTATTTGTAACTTATCATAAAACTTAGTTTTTTTGTAGGTTTTGCAGGTGTTTTCCTAAGTTTATGATATCATTTTTTATTCAAAGGAAAATATAAGTGCTAGTTTTTTATTTTTTAGAAGGGTCCCCATTTATTTAGCTTTATTGCTAAAACTAAATAAAAAGGGGGGTTGTTGCTGGCCACAACACCTGGATACAACTTCTCATTCAGCTTCGCGAGTTGAACTACACCTCCATCTGTAATTTCTTTGATGATATATGGCCCCAACCAGTGCATCTGGAACTTCCCTGGAAACTTCATAAATTTTCTATCATACAGTAGCACTAAATCTCCAATTTTAAAGGTGCGTTGCTTAATGTGGTGATCATGTCACACCTTTTCACGAGCCTTTTTCACCTGCTGATGAAAACCTGCCACGAATCAATCTTATTCCAACTCAACTATTTGCATTAGGCATTCCTCCATGGTATCCCGATCGACCATTTATGTGATTGCAGAAATCCGCAAACTTGGCATGAAGTACTCCATCGACATCATGTCCTCTTGTCCATAAACCAATATGAGTAGTGTCTGTCCAGACAACTTCTTACAGGTAGTTCTATACGCCCAAAGGATAGTTGGTAAGCGCACATGTGAATCATTCCTATTTGCATTACAAATATTTGTCAAATCATTCTCCAAGATTTTATTAAAGGCTTCCGCTATTCTGTTTGCTTGAAGATGGTATGGTGTGATTTTTTGATGATACATTTGGAACTCTTCAAGCAGGGCAACAATTGTTTCATTCAGGAATTGAAAACCCCTATTTCTCATCAAAATCATAGGGCAACCAAATTGAGACAAAATGTATTCAAATATGAACTTTGCAGTTGTAGTCGTGCTGCAATCCTCCATAGGCTGCGTCTTCACCTACATGGTCAAGTATTTTGTGGCTATGATGATGTATCTTTCTCATGTCTTCTTTTCTAGTGGCTAAATCAATCCTAAAAAGTCTATTTCCCACTTATTGAATGCCTACAATGAAACTTGCATGTTCAGAGGAAATTCATCCCTTCACAACAACCTCCCTGTTCTCTGGCAAACATCGCATACCCTGCAATATTCCTTAGAATCCTTGTGCACATTTGGCCACCATAGCCTAGCTCATAGGATCTTCTGCACATTCGCTCTTCCCACATAATGTCCTCCAGCAACCCCTCCATGTGCTTCAACAAGGAAACTTTTTCATTCATAATCTGGGACATACCTACACAGAACTTCATCTAAGCCCATTTTATATACGTGCCCTGCAATGAAAGAAAATTCCGCAGCCCTGACCACCAATTCTTTATTTTGTTGTGTCATATACTCTTCAAGAGATGTACCCGTAGACAAGAATTGGATTATGTCTACAAAATTTCCATCTTTGATGCACACAACAAAGAGTTGCACATCAGGAAATCCTTCCTCCAGATTTGTAGGCTCATCACCATTCTCAATCTGTGAAAAGCTATCTGGTCCAGCATTTAATTTCCTTGGTTTCACAACTAATTCAAATTCATATTCCTAAAAGAGCAACAACCATCTGCAAATTTCACCCCCCTCCCCCCCAAAAATAGGCTTGTTGATTAGGTACTTCAAAGAAGAATGGTCTGTGTACATTTTTAAGTGCATACCCAACAGATAATGTCTAAAATTTTGAAGCACATATACCATCACCAATCCTTCATGCTCTGTGGTTGAATAATTATTCTCTACCTTAGATAACTTCCTGCTCACAAATGAAATTGGATGGTCAATATCACCTACGCCTTGTTGGGTTAACACTACTCCTAAGGCTATGCAGGATGCATCTACATGTACATGGAATTCCTTCTTCTAGTCAGGGAACATTAGAATAGGTGTTGTAACCATTTTTTCTGTCAACACATCCAAGATTTTCTGACAGTCATCATCCCAGCAAAATGTCACATCCTTCTTCAGTTTTTCCATGGGCACAGTGATCTACGCATATGCTTTGATCAAATTACTATAATATCATGTATGGCCTAATTTCACACATAGATGTTTTACATTCCTTGGAGGCTTTAGATTGATAATCACCACAATTTTGTCAGGGTCCACCATCAACCCATACTTACAAAAAATGTGGCCCAAGAGTATCTCATATGGTATGCAAAATATGAACTTTTTTAGATTAAGGGATATCTAATACTTCCTACAAGTATCTAGCATTAGGAAAATACTGGCAACATGCTTCTTTACTAAACCAAAAACTATCCAATAATCAAATTAAATCTCCAAAAATTTATGAATAAATTATTTAAAAGTTGCGACTACCACCCTAGAAAAGATAGCAGGGGCATTCTTAAGTCCAAAGGGCATAACTGTATACTAATAACAACACCATTTGTAGCGAAGGTATTCTTATTGTGATCTTCTAGTGTGATCTTGATCTAATGATATCCTAAGAACCCATTTTTAAATGAATAAACTCCTTGACCTTCGACATTCTCCAATACTTCACCTGTGAATGACGTAGGGAATGGATCATGGACACAAGCATCATTCAAATTTATTAGATCTACGAAAATTTGGATTTTTCACTTCGTCTTCTTTTCCTAAACAACCATAGGACTAACCCAGTCTGATTCTTCTACAGACTCAATAATCCCTACTGCAAGCATCTTATCCAATTCTTCGCATACTTTTTCTTTGTACGTAGGATTCAACCATTATGGGTGTTGCTTCACTGGCTTCACATATGGCTTTAAAGTGATCTTCATGACACCCAGATCACCTACTATCCCCTTTAGATCAGAGAACTTTGTGGGAAACAAGTCCTGATACTCCCGCAGTAACTCCATAAATTTTTCAACTGTGTCCTCACCCCATTAATCACCTATATTTGTGAACTTCAGTTGTGCTTCCGACCCAATGTTCACTGGCTTAATTTTCAAGGGTTTCGAGATGACAGAAACTTCTACCTTAGGCCCCGTGACTTCACGCTGTCCTCCTAACTTAGGAATACTGATGTTCTTAGGATCTTCCTCACCTTATTTTGTGGTCAAATTGTAGCATTCCAATGCATGGTGCAGCTATGTACCCAAGTCTGTTTGTACCCATGTGACAGTTTCTAAAGGCATCCTAAATATTGCAGCCTTGATCTCCTGTAACGCTTCATCGATACTCTAAAATCCATCCTAAAAATTGAACATTAACATAAAGCTCTCCTTCAAGATATCCCACTCCACAATTCCATGTCGCAGCTCTATTTCTAGATACCAATTCGTGGGAATAGTATCCAAATTGTGGTAAAATATGTGAATCCATTCTGGTTGTGGTTCCTCTCCCCATGTTTTTTTCCATTGAGCCAGATGCTCACACGGATCATCCTTTCCTATTTTTGCGTAATGTGTGTATTGGCATATTGTTATGAAACCAGCTTAAGAAAAGATAGAAAAGATAGATCAATGCCTTAGAATTCAGTGTCTTCGAGGGGGCAACCTCCTTTACATTACATAAATGAACAATTCTTGGATGATACAAATGACAAAACCTCCTTTCT